>BSBK01006934.1:177500-277500 GCA_027943335.1 Chamaecyparis obtusa | reverse complement strand
TATGATTTAAATGACCCAATGGAGAATTTGAATGATTGGAAATACGAGAATGGGAGTTCAAGTAATCATCATTGCAGTTGGAACCTTTGTAAACTTGGCGCCCAATCAAATGAAATATCTTTTCAAAGGACATGGCCGAATGCAGTGCACGCAATGCATTGACAATTGCTTGATCATAGTTTTGTGTTTCAGGTAATCTGAACGCATTTGCTTCTCAGCTACATCCAATCCTGCAAAAAAGGTTTTCATTAATACATTATTTAGATAAAAAAATGGCAAACTAGCTAGGGCGACCATAAAAATTAACAACAAAGTATGGGTAATGGGTAATGTTTAAGTAGTTTTTATTTAATGACTTGGGGTTTAGTTTTGAGAACATCCATTGTTATTTATATTGATGCTATTCAAAAAAAATTTAAAGAAAAAGGGGTGAAAATTTATCAAATCACTTAGAGAATTACAAAGCAGCATGGAAGAGCAAAACAACAGGCTAAATGACAAAACAACAATCAATTATTCCTTAAGCCACCTAGATGCACTCTCATATCTTCCATAACTAAACCTTCTAGAAAACTAGAGTACTCCAAGGACAACTGACTCCAATCCTTGACATCCCACATCTCCATGTGCTCAGAAGTTCATTTAGCCAAACAATTGGCAGCATTGTTCCATTCCAAGGGATATGAAAAAAGGTAATGCCCTCTAAAGATTTGTTAAGCCTGATAATCTGGTTAACTACACCAGTTAATTGCCAGTTCTTACCCTTTGTCTCTTGTTCATTCAACATATCAATAACAACAAGTGAATCAATTTCACAAATGATCTTTAGTCATCTTGAGGCACAAAAAGTCTCCAAAGCACTAAGAATAGCCAAGGCTTCTATAAGGTTATTAGAGTGGTGATCATTATAGGTAGAAAAGAAAAACTCAACAACACTAGAAGAGTCTCTACCAACTCTTCCAATCCTAGCATGCCCAGGGTTGCCTCTGGAGGATTCATTTGTGTTAATCTTCAAAACCGCATCAGGGGGAGGCTTCCAACAACCATCTCATAGAACTTTGTTTCTACCATGATGAATCACAAAAGATGGAGGTTGCAGAGATCAACACCCTTATAAACTGAGTCTTTAAATCGTAGGCAAATCCCCATGATCCACCCCACTAGATGAATCACATTTAGCTAAGAGAGTCTCTTGTAGCCCACTAATAATGCACATCCATAATTGATGACTCGTCATTTTCTTATCCTGAAAAATCCTTTTGTTTCTCTCTAGCAAAATTTGCCACAGAATAAAGGTAGGATCAATATTCCAAGCAGTTTACAAAAAAGAGGCATGACTTGGAGGGGATCCCAACTGCTCCCAAAACTCCACCAAGGAAGACACATGAAAACAAGGCTTGTTCCAAAGCCCCCACGAACAATGCCAAATTTCTTTCGAATAGGGACATAAGAAGAAAATATGGGAGAATGGTTCATCAGTGCCCTTGCATAGGACACACATAGAGGGGCCCTGGAATCTCCGCTTACATAAGTTATCCCAAGTGAGGCATTTGCTCTAAACCACAAGCCACATAAAAAAAAATTACATTACCCAAAAAAGTTATTGCAAACCTGGGAACTCCAACATCCTCAAAAAGTTGTCTGACGAACTCCTAATATCCCGAGGCAACAAAGAATTTACCCTTTGGATTAGTACCCTAAGCCAACTTGTCCCTCTCCTCTAAAGAACTACAAACCCTTCTAGCAAGGATTTTTGCAAGTGGCTAATGATCCTCCTCATAGCCCCTAGGAGGCCATTCATGTAGCTCCTTCTAGCTGAAAACTTTTACATGTCCCAAATCTTGAGAGGCTTTATAGTCCTCAACCTTAGTCCAACCAGCCTCTAGGAAAATGTTACTTAAAAGTTGGAGCTACAGGTACATAGAAAAAAGAGATGGGAATCCATCCCAAGAATTTGACCAAATAAAGCCTCAAAGCCTCTATTGCAGATCCAAAATAATCCATGCTTGATAAGCTTGGCACCTCTTTTGAGAGTGCTCCAAATCATGGATCCTTTACCTTCCAAGTTGTATCAAGGGACCTCCTTATGCTCAACATCACCAAGGTACTTTGCAATGGTGATTCTAGCCTAGTCCTTATCTTGGAAACAACACCAGCTCAAATAAAGTTTCGCTGCCAAAGCTTGACCATTTAGTTTAGTTTGCCTAAGACCCATGTCTCCCTCCTATTTAGTTTTGCAGACTAACTCCCACTTAATTAAACTCCATTTTTTTAGAGCACGCTTCCAGCCCATAAGAATTGTCGAGACATGGAATCAAATTCCTAAATGAAACTAGAGGGAGTACCAAGCACAAAACATATGTAAAGAGGAAGAGCCTGAATAACTGACTTCAAAAGAGTCACCCCCCAATCAAAGATAACCACTTGTGAGTCCCATGAGAAACTTTTTGCGAAACTTATCCAAAACATCTTGCCAGGACCTGCTAGGGAGAGAGCCAACTGCAATAGGGATGCCAAGATAAATAAGAGGCAAGGTTCCAATCTGAAACTGCAAAATTCTAGCTATCCTATTCTGAATGGGTTTAGGGGTATTAAAGAAGAAGATGAAGGACTTAGCTTTTCATTGATTCTCTGCCCGAAAGCTACCATGTAAATGTCCAAGGATCTTCTAAAAATTTTCATCTCACTTACTCTGGCAAGGCCCATTAAAGGAGTATCATCAAACAAATTGTGAGAGTGAGGAGGAATTTTATCTCCCCAATTCCAATCTTGAATCAACCCTTATCTCACTTGAGCCTTAATAAATATTCCCAAGCATTTAGCCATTAAAATAAACAGATAAGGCGAGAGAGGGTCCCCTTGTCGCAAACCCCAAGAAGCTCCAAAAGGTTCAGAGGGCTCACTATTGATGATGACAAAAAAAGAAGAGGATGTAACACAACTCATAACCCATTCAATCCACTCACTTCCAAACCTGAAAGCATTTAAAAAATTTAGCAAAAAAGACCACTTCACACGATCATATGCCTTAGCCATGTCCAGTTTGATAAAACATAGTTTTTTTCTTTGGAAAGAGCCATAGAATGAATAACTTTGGTAGCAATCACAACTCCATCCAAAATTTGTCTACCACTAACATAGCCTCCTTGGTCTTCTGAAATTAAAGATCTGAGCTTGAGTCTTTCTACAATAAGTTTGGTGATAATTTTGTAAACAACATTACAAAGAGCGATCGACCTAAAGAGATTTAGAGAATTAGCTCCTTCCCTTCTTGGAATAAGGGCTAGGAAAGTGGCATTCATGGTTGTCAACATTTGCTTATTTTTCTGAGACTCGAATACCACCTCTAAAAGATCTATTTTGACTATGTCCCAAAATTCTTGATAAAACTCAATAGGAAAACCATCAAGTCCAGGAGTTTTACCTTTCTTCATTTGGAAGACTATCCCTTTCGGTTCCTCTAAAGTAATGGGCTTGATGAGAAAGTCATTCATTTCATTAGTGACCAAAGAAGGAATGCAGTCCAAAATTAAGTCCTCTTCCTCTTTAGCCACATGATTGTCCTTAGTAAACAGATTGTCCAATAGTATTGCACAATCTCTTTGGAAATCAAAATGAAAGAAGACAAAGTATGTCCTCTTGAGGATTTAAGAGAAGTAATGAAGTTACCTTGCCTCCTGTCTTTAACTGAGTTATTGAAAAAAAAGTGTTCCTGTCTCCCTCCTGTAACTAGTTAATGTAGGATTTATGTTTCCAAAAAATTTCTTCCCGTAGCTCCCATTCCTCAAAATCCTTGATAGCTTTAGCCTCCAACCAAAAGTACTCCACAGTCAAGCCCAGGTCTTTGATTTTACAAGTGGTGTCATTTAAGTGAGATTGAGCAACAACCTTGGCGTAGAAGACATTACCAAAACTCTATTTGTTCCGCTTCTTTAACATGTATTTCACATAATGGAGCCTCTTCGTAAAGGAGAACATTATTGTCCCAAAAGTCGGCTTGCCTCTAATCCACCAATCAAAAATATGCATGTGGAGAGAAGAATCACGAAGCCACATGAGTTGAAATCTGAAAGGGGGATTTTTAGTAGATCTAAAAGAGATAGCTAAAAGTTTGATTGGCCAATGGTCAGAGCCTTTCCAATCAATAATTTCAGAGATGGTATTCCAACTATATCCCACCCAAAAACAAGACACAAGAAATCTATTCAACCTTTCCAAAATAGCATCTTCACCCCACCTTCTATTATTCCAAGTAAAAATACCATTGGAATGCTTAGTATCAATCAAGCTCAAAAGATCTATATTATCTCGGAGGAGACTAGAGGAATGCTCCAATCTACCAACTCTGCCCTATTTTTCGACTAGATTAGTGATGGCATTGAAATCCCCACCAAGCATCCAAAGAAGGTAGGGGGGCAAAGACCTGACCATTCTGATATGTCACCAAAAATTAGCCTTGCCAAGAAAGTCAATTGGACCATAAACATTAGAGAGAAGGAAGACTTCTCTTGAATCCAAACTATGAGCAGCTATGGATAGAGACTGACTGCTACACACCCACCACTTAGGGACAACTTTGTGTGGGTCCCAAAAAGATGCCACACAACCAGAACTGTTATGAGCTCCTATGCACTAACACTATCCTTTGCCGCAAATCTTAGGAGCCAAATTCAACATTCCTTCGACAAAAAACTTAGTTTCTTGAATGAAAACAACACCAGGAGAATGGAAATGAATTAGTTCCTGGATAGCCTTGTCTCTAGGGATGCTATTCAACCCCCTTATATTCCATGAGAGCACAATCATTTTTGAAACAGTGAGAAGTGAGCATCAATAGTCTTGACCGCCCCAGACTCAACCAAGGTTTGACCCATCATTTTCACTTTCTCTTGATCTTTCTTTCTTCCCACCTTAGGAGGCCTATTAGGAGTACTCTTCTTAAGAATTTTTTGCTACACTCCTAGAGCTAGGGAAAAGTTCTTAAATTTCCCAGCATCTAGTAATTCCCTTTCAACTCCAATTAAAGAGTTACCCAAACCTGAACCATCCTTTACCATATTGATATCCCATGGTTTTGAAGCACCTGGCAAGATTACAATGATACCTATATCCATATGTAAATTAGTACTTGTAACTTGAGATTTAAGAGGAGGAATGCACTCCTGCTCTCCCCCAACTTGATCAGTAGTCATAGGATCTTGGTCTGTAAGAAGTCCAACAAGATCATTATCAAATTGATCCAATTATTTAATAGCCTCAAAACTATTAAAAATCTCATCAACATGCATGTCCTTCATTGTTCTTTTCTACCCTCTTCCTCTACTATGAGCCTTGACTAGAACAAACCCTTCATTATCTTCCAATAAAGGAGCTTTCCCTTTGTCTTGCTTAGGAGGGGGGTGAACCGGTCCACTGTTAAATGGTCTAGAAGAAATTGCCTTAGGGCACATTCTTTGCACATGACCATATTCATGGCAAATCCGACAACAGAAAGACACTATTTCATAGTCTATTTGTTGTATCCAAGAGGAGGAACCCAAACGAATTTCCATAGAGTCTGGTAAGGATTTTCTTAAATCCATCTCAATACAAAAACAAGCATAAGTGATTACCTTATATCCATTGTATGTGTTGAAGGGCCAACTAGCTTGCCAAGCAATAGAGCTACTAAGCGGAAAATGGCATGCCTCTAAAATTTGAGAGGAAACAATGGAAGTCTTACCCATATAAAAACCATACAAGGAAGCTCCTTTGCGGGGTTAAAACCTACATGTCAATGTTGAATGAACAATCCCACTTGATTGTAGAAATATGGGCCCCTTTGAAATTCTTGCTTTTGTTTAAAATGCAAGAAAAATGACCAAAAAGTAATTGTTGGCAGTCAACATCACCTCCATTTCACCTTTTGGATTCGAAGTTTGTCAAGCCCATGATTCCAAGAAAGGAAGTGCAACTTGAATTCCCATGAATTTGCATATCAAGGCATGACTAGATAGATAGCTAACATCTTCTTCTCTAGTCTTTGGTTGAATCACCAACACCGGCCTTTGCTCACTTTGATCCAAACACCCATTAATATTTGATGGTCGAAAACCCTCATTAAGAGAAAAGCTTTCCCCAACACCTCTGCTATTCTTTCCAAACTCAAAGTTGACATGCAAATTAAAAGAAGGAGATCCCCTTGCTAAGGAATATTTGAGAGGCAAATCCATCCTCAAAGCCCGTGCTTGCAGAGCCATGCAAGGCCCTGCAATGAAAAACTCAACCAAACCAAACGCACCACCAAATGCACAATTTGTAAGAAGAAACCCACAAAGAATCCCCTACATGCTACTCAAAATGCACTCACAACAAGCTAAATCTCCCATGGAACTACAAAAACACACCCCCCTATGTACCATAGCAAGCTCCCTTCAGAACAGGACCCCCATCCCCAAAAACCTTGCAACAAATAGTGAATCCCCCCTATCGAACACAGATAGCAGTAGGAGAATAGCGCTAGGGTACGCGAGCCCTAGTCATTGTTCACAAAAATGACGATCTCCTTCATCGCAACTCCAACCACCAGATTACAATTCAGTTAAATTTAGGGTTAATATTTTCGATGATATTCATGTTATACATGTATAATGAAGTCCTTTTTAGATCAGCTACTTGAGAGTGTAGATATTTTATTTTTACAGTGATATACCCTCTATTTCTTTGTATTGACGATCACATGATCATGGGTAGAGTGTCATTATAATAATTTTTATTTATTTTTTAATGGATTAGGTAGTGCTTGATCTGGGGACCCATTTACATGTAATGGTGCTCAAATATTCACTACTGTGCAGTTGTCAGGCTTTTTGTAACTGAGTTTTTTTTTGGTACAAACAAGGATTTTAAGTGGCCTCTTTATTTACCATCAAATTGTTGGTTTATGAGATTTTGTATTATGGACTGGTTGTGGTTTATTGGTTATTTGGATTTTGATTTCAACTCTGCCTTTTAGTAGTTTTCTAATTATAGAATGGAGATTTTTAACTGCCAAGGCTAAAGATAGTTTGTGGGTCTATTTTTTCTATCATTCAATTTGATAAAGGCAATAGTTTAATTCTTCAATATTCCCTTGACTCATGCATTAGAGTGGAGACAATTTCATCCTGGGGCCTATTAGCCCAACTTTGAGTTTGATGTCAAAGTTATTTGTTTTTTCAACACAGCTTAATGTAGGACCTCCTTAGGTGTCACAAAGTTTTTCTTAAATTTGGAATAAGCTTACAAAAAAAATTCAAAGTATCAATGAGAGTGTGAGACAACATAATAGAAATAGAGCAACCACATCTACAAAGGATGTTTTAAAAAAAAATTGTATTTATGTGAATCTTTCCAGTTTAGATGGATATAAGATCTATTGGTCGGGGTTTGAGGAAAACGTAGGATTCGATTGTAATACTAGTAAAATTTGGTTATATTTTTTAATTTTGGTAAATATCATTGAAAATTTGTGAAAATTTAGTCAACTAGAAAAAGCCGCTCATAATGTTTTTTGAAAGTAGTAGTTTTCCACAATCCATTATCTAGTATGTTGTTTGCTTCTGTAGATGATTATGTTTTTGTTTTTAGCATTAATGTTTCAGATCATACTCTATTTTCTTTCAGCTCTTTTTCATCTTGACGATGGATCACAAAGTGTGATCCGAAATGTGTATGCTAAAAACAAAAACACAATCATCTCTAGAAGCAAACAACATACCATAATATTTTTGCTAGTGGAGTTTACGTCAACCTAGAGCCACTAGGCTTATTATCAATAATATTATATGCTTTTTCATTTACAATTATTAAATTTGGGTTTAGGAAATTTTATGTAAAGAAGAGGAATGCAAGATCCCTTATTGTTTCATCATGACTATCATCCTTTAGCAATGTTGTTCTTTGTCATGAGCACTTTCATTTCTCTTATCTCTATACTGTTGTAAGTGTTCACCATTGCTCTCCCTTGTCTTGATGAGTTTTATCTACTTTGTTTTGTTGTTGCACTATAGTTCTTTTGTTTGATTTCTAATTAATTAGATCCAATGGTATGAAGCATTTGGAAATGTTAAAGTATTTACATTATGGAGACGTCTAATGGGAAAAGATGAGCTATGTTGCATCCTTAAGCTTCCCTTCTTTGCATAAAACATATGGATGGCTCATGTCATCATGTTATGTAATTGGATTGCTACAGTTGTTCTTGATCTAATCTAATAGAAGCCTTTATTTCTATTTATCTCCTCCATGATAATGTCTTCTTTATAAAAAAAACCTACATGTTTCTTTACAATGATATTCATTATGATAGGGCAGTGTTCACATTTACCCTTTCTTCCAATTAGAACCTAAATCATTTGTTCTCCATGACATGTATGCATCTAAAATAATGTACCTTTTTCTCTTGGCTTGTCATAGAAAAATCAATAGGCTAATGCATGGAAACATGCTATCAAATGTGTGTTCTACCCTATATGAGCTCAAATTCTATCCTTCTAGCATCTTACACTTTGCCATAATTCGTCCAAATCAACAAGTAATGCACAATGTTCATTCATTTTGCATAGACGTGATACAAACCCTCCTCTGTTGTAGGAATGTTTTTAAAATCACATAGTCTATCTATGCATTTTGTCCTCTTTCTATATAACTAACATGACTTAGTGCTCATAGGGCTTCCCTAACCCATATGAAGATTGTCATTTGATTTCCTATCAATGTCTACCTTTCTCTTTTGAAGATGTTGATTTTCTTAATTCACTATGTACCCATGTCCATGCATATGATCTTTTGCTTGGCAATATGACCTTAAAAAATTTGATATTTTATATGTTTGCAAATTGTGATATGATGCAGTTGAATTTTTGTTATTCAATTGAAGTAAGATTCATAAGGGCCGAGATAAATTTGGTGGTGCCTTTGTTGGATAGAATTTGATTTATAATAGAAATTTCTAGTAATCATCAGATTTAAGAAGCCTTCCATGATATGTTTCAAAAGAAGCTACAAACTCTTGTTGGTACCTTGTCAAGGTACATTAAATCACTACCTCACAAAGTAAAGAAGCGAGTGGAGGCATTGCAAGATCTACATGTATTGATATGTTAAGATTTTGATTTTCTCAGTAGATATGTTCATACATAGGGATTTTTTTCCCCTTCCAATAAAAGGATAAATATGATCTTTCCCTTTTATAAGGAAGCATTGATTTTTTAAGCATTGTTGTATATTGTTATCTTTATCAACATATTTGGTCCAGAAGATTGAAACTTGCTTACTCATATGACTTTACACATGTAGTCCATATTATTCTACCATTATTTATTTGCAATGAAAGTCAAGTTCTTTGCATTTTATGGGATTACACTTGATGCTACTATCTGCATTTCCCTGAATTGTGTTTTCTTTTATGTTGGAGCTTTTATTAACTACTTGAAGGTGGAGATACTTGCATGGAGACTATATCATTTTATAAATTAATTTTCCATTTTAAAGCTCTATATAGGTTGTCTGAAGCCCACTGATACAAGAGGGAACTCATCTGATATAAAATTTTGAATTGAGAGTATTGTTTTAATTTCTTTATATGTGACTTTCTATTTTATGTAAGTGCTTTGCAAATTCTTACCATATTAGAAGACTTTGTGGTTTATAAGTTGTCATTTTTTTTGGGTGGCCAATGGACAACCAGGGGAGATTTGAGCCCATACTTAGTGTGGGAGTTTTGTTACTTATTACTAATATGTTAAACTATTAAATTTATTGATTCCCTATAACATGAAACATTTTTTAATGTGTGCGTATTAATTCTTTATCTTTAATATAGGGTTGGTTTTAAATTTTTTTAACATTCTTCCCTTTACTTTTATTTAGAAAAGTGACTTCTTTTTTTCTACAATGATTTACATCTATTAAAGAATTATGTTATGTTGTCTCATTTATTTAATACCTATTTTTAGTTCAGTTTTTCACTTGATAGCATCGCTTAGATAATAAAAATATCATGCAATAGAAAAACTTGTGTTCATAAAAACACCCTCCAGTAAAAAAAAACAAGAATCGTAAATACTGTTTGCAAGTTCCTTCTTTATATTTAACATTTTTTTGCTTTTTTAGGTCATGGAAAATCTTAAAACCAAATTAAATTATTGATATTTTAATTAGTAGTTTGGAAATCAGTGCTCCAATACCATTGACTAGCTCGAATACTTCTGTGAATTGGCATGGGTCTAATGAAACAGAAATCCAAAATGTTGCAAGTTGTATTTACCTCAATTGTCCTTAGAATGTTGAACAATTAAAAGTAAATAATGCTCATACATGTGACCAAGTGTTTGAAGTTGCGGCAATGGAAGAAACTTTACATGAACTTCATGCAACATATGTGAAGCTATATGGATTTTGCACTTTCCTAAGGGAAATGTATTGTGATGAATATTATGGAGAAGGAGATGCTCCTAATATTCCTCATGCATTTAAAGCCTATCTGAATCATATGTAGTTCATTGTATACTGATGTAGTTTCCTATGTAGTTTACCAATGTTTGAACTTACAGTACCCCTCTTACAAAAAGATTTTTTTGAAGCTTTTGGGCTCTTGTAATCAACAAAATCTTCCTCTCCTTCCTCTTATGTTCCACCAAGTGATGATATAAGTTAACTTTGTACAAATATGATTCCACTAGTAATACAAATTGCATGATCTATACTTCCAACACTTTTGCATTCAAACCCTTAATTCAACCCATCTTTTGTGTGTAATGAAAATAGAGATTACATTTGTTTCTATACTACACCCAATATTTATTTCATTTGCTTTTGAACACATGTTTCTATAACTTCTTGTAATCATTTTAAAACTTTCAAGTTCTATACTTTTCACACTTTCACATTTAAGTTCTTGTTTTAGCCCTTTCTTACGTCCAATAGAAATATACATTTAAAGTTGTTTTTGAAATACATATAATTTAAATTAGAGACACGTTATCTGTTCCAACTCACTTCAAATGTATGCTTCAACAAGTTTGTACAATCATAAAACAAGTTTCGTGATCTATACTTGTAATCATTTTGCATTAAAGTTCTCTCGTCAACCCTAGTTTATGTTGACTCCTACTAGACATTTAATTCATCTCTACAATATGGACAGGGATAACTTTAAGAAACCCCTCCCGAAAAAAAGCCTAAAATGCTGGCGAATCCAACATCTTGTGGGCAGGAAAATTTTAATATCGAGGGCGATTTTTTTGTTCCATATAGGGAAATAAAATATTATATGTTGGCGATTTTTTTCTTGCCCTAGCAAAAATCATTTTAAATGTGGCGAATTAATGTTTTTTTTCACTGACGGATATATAAATGATGGCTATTTTTTCCCTTGCCAAAAATGAATTAATAATTTCAGAGGCGAATTACTTGTTTTGTAGGAAAATGAATAATAATGGTCTTGGCTAATCTTCAGTGGTAAATGAAAAATTGTTTAATCTGGGCAGATGGGAAAAGATTCCCCAAATCGGCCCGAAATTCATCCCAGGCCGTCGATCTATCAGATTGTATTACTGTTACATGGTTATATTTATATTTTATTAATAATTATATGGCTATGATTATATCATATGGCTATAATTATATTATAGTATAAATAATTATATTATATGTTCTATTATATAATAAATAATTATAAATAAAAATAATATTATTTTTATAATAATAATAAATCTGGTGACGGGTCGTCGATCTATCAGATTGTATTACTGTTACATGGTTATATTTATATTTTATTAATAATTATATGGTTATGATTATATCATATGGCTATAATTATATTATAGTATAAATAATTATATTATATGTTCTATTATATAATAAATAATTATAAATAAAAATAATATTATTTTTATAATAATAATAAATCTTAAATGATTACATAATATAAGTAATATTATTTTTAATTGAATGCCAAAAAAACATATTATAATTTATAAAAAATACATTATTAAAATATAAAATATAAACCAATGCAGTTACATTAAAAAAAATTAAAAATATTTTAAAACAATAATAATTTAATAATTTAATTAAAAATAATAGAACATATGATATAATTATTTATACTATAATATAATATAATATAATTACAACCATATGATACATTGATATAATCATAACCATATAATATAATATAATTATAACCATATAATATTTATATAATATAATAATAATTAATAATAATAATAATGACCATCGAGTCTGAGTCATCGACGGCCCGGGATGAATTTCGGGTCGATTTGGGGAATCTTTTCCCATCTGCCCAGTTTCATCCGGAATCGTGACACGTGTCACGATTCCGAATGAATCTGGGCAGATGGGAAAAGATTCCCCAAATCGGCCCGAAATTCATCCCGGGCCGTCGATCTATCAGTCTTCAGATTGTATTATATTATATTATATTATATGGTTATGAACTTATGATTATTATTATTATTATTATTATATTATATTATTTATGTATTATTTAATATATTATATTATTTATGTAATATAATATAATAATAATAATGTTATTATTATATTATATTATTTAATATTATTTATGTAAATATATATTACATAAATAATATATTATTTATGTAATTATTATTATTATATTATATTATTTAATATTATTTATATGTAATAATATATTACATATAAATAATATTAAATAATATAATATAATAATAATCATAATGTAATATTACATAAATAATATTAAATAATATAATATAATAATAATATAATAATTATTATTATTATTATATTATAGGTTATGATTATTATTATTATTATGTTGTATTATTTAATATTATTTAATATTATATTATATTATATTATATTAGATTATATGGTTATAAATTATAATTATATTATATTATATTATAGGTTATGATTATTATTATTATATTGTATTATTTAATATTATTTATAATATTAAATAATAAAATATAATAATAATAATAATAAATTTAATAAACATTTGATAGTCTATAGATCGACGGCCCAAGATGAATTTCGGGCCGATTTGGGGAATGCTTTCCCATCTGCCAATATTCATCGGGAATCGTGACACGTGTAACTTATGTACATTATTGAGTCTTGACAATTTATTACTGTTAGATGTACATTGTACATTAAAGTTAAAACCATTAATTACTTATTACTTTCATTTTAACTATAACTTCAAGTATTTACGAGAGTCTGATACGATAGCCATAGGGTTTTCAAATTTTAAATTTTCAAAGACTGGCAGAATTCCATTTTGTGTTCTGATTTCTGAAGACTGAAGTCTGAAAGTGTGACATTGTGAAACTTTGTTATCAGCCGACAACACCAATTATCCTATCTCAATTCCAGGTATTAAATTTTTTTCAAAAAATTCCATTGCAATTTGCAGCAATAGAAATCTTGATTTTAATTGTCTTAGGTTTGCACTTTAAAATTATTTTGAATAGGGCCTGAAGTCTAATAACCAGTAGCGCCAGGCATGGGCAAAACAAAGTCAAAAACCTCCCAAACGAGTGCACCCATAAAGGAAAAGAACACCATTATAGAACTCAGACGAGTGCTACAAACCCCAGGTTTCACCGATGAGTGTCATGATATTTTTGATCCTGTTATCCATGGAGATTCTGAAATCATGGCAATTAGACATTCATTGTTTAGTAAGTGGAAAGATCCACAGAAGGGGAGAATTTATTACAAATATAACAGCAGTATTGGGGCATATACAAATAAACTAGCTGCTGTGGTTACTGGATTAGCAAACCTCGCTGTACCTGAAGTATTCCCTTGCCCTGAAATTGTAATGCTATGCGCTCAGAATTATGATGAAAATAGAAAGGCAATTGTAAACCAAAACACTCAGGAGGAAATTTTATCAATAACTGAGAGTGAATTTCTGACTCTGTTAGACCTAGGGTTAGGGTTTAGAACAGAAAGCTCTAAGGAGCGCATTGACTTGGATAAACTAGCTCAGGCTTATGACAAGCTGGAAAGATCTTTTCAAGATTCATATATTAAGGGTTTAATACCCTCAGAGTCCACTACTAGTGTTACACTGGACAAAGACCATAAGCCTCCTTATCAGTATGATATTTTTGTGCCATGGGTTCAGAATACTATTTCTTTGTTATCATTTTGTCTGGGATTGGACAGTAACAAGGAAGTGGGGGCCAGTGTTCTTGAAATGATTTATAATATCCATTGTCGAGGGCAGTCAGTTGAGCAGGTAGATGTAAGATATAATTTTGTTCAGCACATTGTTGAATCTATGCAACAACAATTACTGATGATTAAACAAAGTACAACTACAGGCAAGACCAAGACATTTAGGTTCACAAGTTACTTGTGCTACCTTCTTTTAGCAAAGCATCGCCCAATATTTGAGACAGAGAACAACAAGCTTGGTATTGAGGTCTATAAGTTTGATGAGAGAACCCAGAAGAAATCAGAGACTCCAAGTCCAGTATATGAGTGGACACATAAGATGAGGATGACTGCTGCAAATAAAAACTACAACCATTTTGTAGACTTCTTTTTGGCACCTATTTACCAAAAAATCATAGGCACTTCGATGCCTAGATTTCCTGTGTCTTGTAAAGATTGCATTCAACTGGGAAGTCAGATTCAATTGGCTGACTGGTTCTTTATGGAAGAGTACACTCTCTTAAGGTTTTACGGTTCAGCTGTTGAACCCTGCAAACTTCCAATGCATGTTACAGAAAGGGTTTTTACACTGGAATATGTACGGCAGATGGAGAGCACAGATGAACTTTTCAGTGGACAACAAAAGAAAATGATATTTCCTTCCTTGCCTTTCCCAATTGGAGGCCTCACATTTGAGAGAAAGGCTTTCAAACTGGCAAATGAATTGGTAACTTTTTTTGGCTTTGATTTTGTCAGTCACTGGAATTATGATCCACTGAACATAATACAAACAAGACTTATTGCCAATGGGAACTCTACGAGCAAATATCAACATCAGGAGATGCCATTGATAGAAAAGTTTAAAAACAAGGATTCATGGGATGAGGTTAAGAAAGAGATGGAGAAACATGCAACAGAGAATAATATTTCAATGCAAGAATTGTCATCCCAAATTATGACATTGCACAAATCAGAGCCTCTGACATACTTAAATTTCTACAAGAAAGCATCTCAACCTTCTACGAGGTCTATGCCTAAAGAAATTAAAGAGGCATGCAAAGCTGAAATGTGGTGTCAAACCAAGATGACTGATTTCTGGAAAATGAGGCAAAATTTGGGTGAACCAAAGACATCAGCTGTTTTTGATGAAATTGAGGAGGATGAAATTTTTAGCAATTATTGGAATAAAGAGCATCCAACTGTACTATATGATTTTGGCAGTGACGGTGATAATGAAAGGCAGAAGGACCTCCAGTCTGATGCTGACATTCAAGGTATTCAGGATTCCGGGTCAACCAGGGGCAGAGATATTGTTACACTTCAAATGAGTGATTTTGTTAAACAAACGTATGGTAGAGGGGCAACTATGATACAAAAAATGGGTTATGCAGGTCTAGGGCCCATTGGTGCAAGTGGTGAAGGGATTTGGAATCCACTTCCAGTACCAGAGCCACCCAAAAGAGGATGTAAACCAATCATTGGACTCTCTGACAATGAAGATGATTCATCTAGAAAGGGCAAAAAACATTATGTCTCTGCTTCTGAAGGTCATCCCAAAACATTATTTGTTAAATCTTCGAATCCAGTTGTAGTTGATCCCACTGGCACTGGCACTGGCACTGGCACTAGCATGGATGAACCTTGTGCAAAAAAGCAAAAAGTTATGACAATTACACTGCCAACAATGTCAGCGGTTACTTCACCAATGTATGCACCAGTAGCTTCTGTACAAAACCCAGAAAACAGTCCTAAAACGCCGGGATTTGGAATGGGCCATCTTCAGTCTGTTGGCAATCCTCAAAATACAATTGTAGGTGGAGTAAGTTTAACTGGAGTTGGAGGAGCACACAAGGATACAACTGATAATTCACCTTTCAAACACTCAATTCTGTCAGCAAACCCAGATTTTAGTTTGAATGAATTTGCATCAAAGTTTGAACAGACAAGCGAAAGAAATAGGCAAATTATGAAGACTTTGAAAAGTGATGCAGTTGCTAAATGTCAGGGATCTACTAACAGAATATTTTCAACATATGATCCAAACAATGAAATGATGAACTTCATGGCTGTTATGCCCCTGGGTAGAGATAATATTCCACCACAAAATGTAATAAATCCTAACGATATACAAGTTACCAGTCTTCAAATGGATTTGTCAAAAGTGAAAAATATTGACAAAATCAATATATCTAAAGAGAGCAACAAAATGGTCTACTCTACACTTCTGAAAGCGGAGAGGGAAAACAAAAGGCTTACAAAGCAAATAGAAAAGTTACAGGCAGACCTTGATAATGTGAAGGCGAAGGAGAAAGCAGTAGACAATAGGTTCAAAGATTTGCAAAATAGGATAAAGAAATCTTCTCCTACAGAGGCAATTGTCCAGCAAGAAAAGATGAATGAACAAGTGGAAAAATTGACTAAAGAATTGGATGAGTGCCAAAAAAGACTTCAGGATGAACAAGCCTCTAGTGCACAGTTGTTCAAGTCTTTAGAGAGTAGTGCACAGGTCAACAATAAATTGAAAACTGACCTGGACTATGCTGTCAAGGGAAATAATATTTTGAAGACTGAATTGGAGAATGAAAAGAAACAGTCGATGTCTAGGGCAAATATGATTTTTAATTTGCAAAAGGAATTGGGGAATGAGAAGAAAAAAGAGGAGTCTAGTGCAAAAACAATCAACAATTTGAATAAGCAATTGGAGAACATGAAACAAAAAGAGGAGTCAACTGCAAAAACTATCAGTAATTTGGAGAAGGAATTGGAGAATGTGAAGAAAACAAAGTCTAGTGCTACTGCAAACACTAACATAATCCACCAAATGAGGAGGGAATTGGAGAATGCAAAGAAAAAAGAAGAGTCAGCTGCAAAGAAAATCTTCAATTTGAGAAAGGAATTGGAGAACACGAAGAAAGAGGAGTCTACTGACTCTACTCAAAGACTCCATGATTTGAAGAAGGAATTGGACAATGCGAAGAAAAAGGAGGAGTCCACTGCAAAGGCAATCCATGATTTGAAAAGGGAACTCGGGGATGAGAAGAAAAAAGAGGTAACTGCTGCAAATACAATCCAAGATTTGAAGAAGAAATTGGAGGATGAGAGGAAGAGAGCAACTAATTTGCAAGGGCAAGTAGAGGAAATACATAAAAAGAGTGAAAAAGAGATGTCTCAAATGAAGAAAAAGATGGAGAATGTAATGGCAGAAAATAGAGCGACCTCTTCTGAAGACCATCATGTGAAGGATACTATAATAAACATGGTTAAGCTTATCAAACAAGAAAATTGGGACAAAATAATGAAGAACACTGATAGTTTGTTTGAATGGCTTGATTTAAATAGCAATATCAGACTTCTCTTTGAAAATGTAAAAAGTGATTTTTTTGGTAAAAGACAAATCTTCACCAAATCCTTAAAAAATGTTTCTGACCAAATTTTGAGTAAAGTAAAGATATCCAGTGATAGGGATTTGGAAAAGCATGGAATAAACAGCCGCTTGGATGCCTCTGTAATGACCATTGATGTCGGTCACCATTGTGAACAACTAACGGAAATGGGTGAAGCTCTCAAATCTGTTTCCAAAGAATTGAAGAAGATGAATAACATCATACTGAACTTGCTGAATGCTGGATTACCAAATCCAGCTGACTCAAATGCCAGATTCATTGGAAATGAAAATTACATGAAAAGGTTGCAGGAGAGCATGAATCATGATTTAGGCAACTTGCCTGAGGATACCACTCCAGAAGGAATTGCAAGTTGCATCAAACCACTGTCAACAATGAATGAAGTTGTAGATAAATTCCTCGATTCATTTAAAAATATCTCTCAGAAGTATTTATTGTTGACGAGGTTACAACTATTTAGCTACAACCTCAAACAAATGGAGCCACCAAATGATGCAGAATGGAGCGCCCTAAAGAAATTCTTAGAAGCTGGGTCATCTTCTGAAACTGAAGCTGTTACTGTTGCTGTCATTGGCAGTCATGACTCATAGCTGATAGCACTAAGAAGTAACAACTCAGTAAGTGATAGTACTATAATCGTTTTGTTACTTGTTTCTCTTTAATTTCAAATTTTGGATTTAATTTCAACTTTGTTTAATGTTAATTGTTACAGGAATCAAGAGCCAGCATATCAGGATAGTTGGGCAGCCAGGCACTGGCATACTATTACTACACAGCAGATGGAAAAAATTTCCCTACTAGAAAAAATTGTACAATTGGCAATGTGATTGTACACACATAATGTATTATGTAGTAATAATCTGATTATATATACAATTACAAACCGACCTACAGCTATTGTTGCTCCCTTATATCTGCAAAAGGGAATTCAGGGTCATTTCAATTTGACGTTGAGTCATTTGCAAAGGGTTGTAATTGTTTGTAATTGACAATTGTTAAATGTATTATGTTATAGGCTTATTTATAATTATAAATTATAATACAATTTTTTTTAAATAGAGCTTATTCTGTTAAATGCATTATGTTATAATTTCTTAAAGAAACTAGAATCAATGAAAATCTCAACATGTTACAAAAATACAATCAATGAAAATCTCAACATGTAAGTTTGTATTATCAACATGTTCAAAAAAAACATTTAAGCATCTATAAAAGGACAGTGAAACTGTGAATGAAGGCTATAAATTGACTTCTACAAACATAATAAATTAGTAGATAGAGTCTTAGATCAGAGCTACTACTTCTAGCCTACTACTTGACTCACAGAAGTTAGAACTTGAGGTTGAGAAGCTGCTATAGTTGCCATTCCGCCTGGACCGGCTCAGCATCACTATCATCAGAATCCTCCTCATTTATTGCATACAACATTTGATTGTTCGTTGTGTTTTCTTCAGATTCACTGTCAGCGTCAGACTCACTATGCATGCCAAAGTCAACATCATCTTCATTGCTTCCAATATCAGGATATGAACCACTGCCACTACCATTGCCACCACCACTACCACTGCCACTTGGGTTTGAAATGTTGGCAATCCCTCTTCTTTGACATCGTTTTCTCCAAATGCTGACAGCCCTGTCATAAGGGAAATTTTCTACCTTATACCTAGAATTATAGAGCCTCAGACAATTATCCAAATTTTTGTCTAATTTGTTTCTAACCTTTGACTTCAGGAAGCCCAAAGTACTGAAAACTCTCTCATCCTCCACTGAACCCAATATCATTGTCAAACATAAATCGGTAAGCTTGAAATATTCTGGTATTGCCTCTCTCAACTGATTGCTCTCACCAAGGTTTTTCCAAAGCTTTGTTACCGCTCCCTCTTCATTTGGGTTCTCCATAAGAGCATATTGTTCCCTCATTATGTTTGCAAAAGAATATGATTGATCTCTTAGTCGAGATTCATCTAAAATTCCATTTATAGTGATTCCATTGATTACTTTAGGTTTGCAAAAATGCTGAATCAGAGTCGTCATCCTTCTTTGAAAATCAGTCGGACAGTTTAGAGACCAATATTGTGGAAAAACAATTGACATTGCTTCGAGCAGTTCCTCTGGAGGGAATCTGTCTCTGATTTCTGATGAAAGATTGTAGCAAACTCGCTTGACAGAGTCAAGCACAGAGTCTTTGATCTTCTTGAAGTCTTCACTTGTAACACGTGAAAGTACCTTCTCTGGTTCTGATTCAACTTCACTTCCTGCTTCGTCGGGGTTGACGCGGGCATAGTACTGCATTGGTATGTCAACTCCACGTACCCTGGCATATACCTCATCGTTTGCACCAATATGTAAAAAGTTCCCAGGATTGTTCAAATCTGTGATTTCTATCCACTTTGCAAACTTTGATTCATCTAATGGTAGTAATCGATACAGAGTATCCAGGCTACTACATGTCATTTTACGCAGCTTATTATATTCTGCAATGTACATACCTCTTTGTTGAACCTTTTTTATAATATTTCTCATGTCCTGTAGCATGGGGAGAATAGCTGCTAAAGTTAAGAGTACCTTAACATTAGTTAGGCTTGAATATAGCCGAGGGAATTTGTCTCGCACAGAGTGGATTAGTCCAAGCAATGACGGGTATTCAGACATTACTCGATGTGCCGGTCCATCCAAAGAGATCCATCTGGTATCATTGTCTTTAAGAAGCTTCTTCCCATCAGTAAGTCCTTGAGAAAAGTGTTGAAATTCTCGGACTCGTTTTGGACTTCGACAGAAGTATTGGTAAATCTCTTTGATTAGAGATTCCACTTTACTTACACAACCAAAATTGCTAACAATTCCAAAAGCTAGATTCATTCGATGGGCCATGCAATGAATGGGAATAGCGTAGGGTGCCAAATCATCCTTGATCTTTTTGCAAAGACCACCTTTATGACCTTGCATAACCGAAGCTCCATCTGCTCCAACACACACCAACTTTTTGGCAATCTCCATGCTATCCAAACCTCCAGATTCAATTAGAGTAGTCTTTAATAATTCATATAAATTTTCAGCTGTCGCACTACAATTCAATTTAGCAACAGATAGTATAAATGGTTGATGACAAAGATTGTTTACAGTATAAACATGCATGCACACCCAGGAAGTATTATCAATTGTTGTAACTTCATCTAGAGACAATGCAATGAAATTTGAGTCTTTTATTTTTTCCTTCATATCTTCTTTTTCAACCTGTGCAAGACATCTAGCCCATTCCCATCCGCTGTTTACTGACCAGTGACTGTTCGGATAGTTTTGAGTTTTCAAAAAGTGCAATAAGGCAGGAATTGAAGGGTAGTCTGTCATAGGACGTCCTCTACTCAATAAATAAAAGACCACACTTAATTGAACTACTTTTCCCATATTTTGCACTTCCGTTGCTTTCCCAATGAAATCTTCAATGGAACCTTTTACTGCAGAACGCTTATCCCGTAATTGCTGGTGTAACTCGTATTTTTTGGCATTCCTGATATGCAGACAGTTGTCCTTTGTTTTCCAAGTTAGCACAGATTTTTCAACTCCATCTATAATTTCCTTCTTGTAAACTTTACCGACATGCTTTTCTATGGTATCAATTTTAAGCTGCAACCTCTTCTCCTTCTTTGTTATCTCTGTGCAAATGTTACATCTGCATTCAGTAGGAGGCGCACCATCAATTGGATTGGGCACTGGTTTAATGAACCAATACTTTTCCACCCATTCTAACTGAAAACTCCTTTGGGACAGATCCCAGCGAGATCGATCTTTCGTCGATCCCAATTTTCTTTTCCCCTTTTGTGCATGAGCATGATTTATGGAATCAGTTTTGGTTTTCTCACCCGACTGGTCCAAGACCGACTCCAACTCTATAATCTCAGTTTGTGACTCCCTACTCAGGGGAAGTGCCTCCAAATCGTGTTCAAGTTCGTCCTCGACTGAGATATCAGGTTCACCAACTTGAACTTCAATATGGTCTGAGGGTCCAACTTGTGATGAATCTCCTTTTTCAACTGGAGATCTAACTTGTGAATCTTGTAGCTTGCCAACATTTCCACCACCAAAATATGCTGCTATGGTTCTGCGTTTTGGTAATGGTGGCTTCTCTTGGCATTCAGGGATCCTACCGGAACCCCTGTTACCCCTCTTATTTGACATGGCAAACCGATAAAGGCTGCAAAAAATATATCAACTTAGTTGTTGAACAAAAGACTCAACTACTTAGACTACATATAATAACAATAATATGATTCATTCTCAAAAAATGGGTTCTACTGCTACGGTACTACAGTCTACGGTACTACCCAAGGGCCAATATAATTCGCAAACCTATAGGCTATCTTAGCATTACACTGGACAGTAAAACTAAAAAAATAACCAGTACCACTGTACCAGTGGTCCAATACCACTGTTGACATAAAAAATAAATTAAAAAGCACTTGCCTTTTAAAAAAACCAGGGTCCACGAGTCAATGGCCAATGCACTCAGCACTCTGAAAGTTCGGCAGCAATAAGAAATGCCAGTCTCCAGACCAGAAAAGAGCGAACTGTGTAGAATAATAATATTTTATAGTCCAATCTAGGTTGGCGAATTAGGCGGGATTAACAAGCAGGAATTTCAAATGCAGGCGAAACGCACCTTCCTATGCAAGCCCACAGTAGGAAACAGTTGGCTAAACGGGGCTGGTGGTCGACACACGTCCGGAAAATGGTTGGCGACGCCCAACCCAAGGGAAAATTATTTGGTTGTAGTAATGGCGAAAGAACGTGGGCCAATAAGAAACAGCATGCAAAAGCTGGCGATATGTTTAAAATAAATGTATCCAAAACGTATATTGCATTGGCGATTGCACCGATAGTTTTGACCAATCATGTGATAACTAATGGGGGACTACCCCGGGCGTTGGACCCAAATCTAATAAATATCCGGCGATGTAGTTGACCTGCGTTGCGTGCTCTATTCGCCAAATGACGATTGACCCGTCAGACGGGATCGCCAAAAGGCGAAGATTCGCCACTAAAGTTATCTCTGAATATGGATAAATAAAATTATACATACCTAATTTATTTCAAATCTCACTCTTAAGTAATTGAATGTTGGTTAGTTTTATTAAGAGTGTTTTTTTTTAATAGAAAATGGTGAAGATGCATACCACAGTATCAGAACCAACTTAAATCAAATTTTAATTCTTGTTGTGTTCTTATCTCACCATCTTTTAAATTTATGTCCATCTATAGAAGCATGATTGTCTAAAACAAACAAGTTCTACAAAGAATTCCTCTTTGCTTGTTGGGTTCACGTACGTCTTCTTATCTTTACATGTTCTTTACCATTATAACTTACCTTTACCCAATGTGTGGTCCCACAATAGTGTGCCCCACTTTTTGGCCAACTTTGACACAGAGATCAACATTCTTAAAAAAAACTTCACTTTCAAACACCTACTGCCGCCAAATTATTAGGAATTTAAAGATGATGTAATCTAGTGTCTTTTAGAATTTTCTTTCTAGTTTTAAATATATATAAAAATAAAAAATAAAAAAATTGATTTGTATCCATTTTTCCTTTTCCTTCGAAAAGTGGTTTGTGTGCAAAATTAGCATTTTTAAGGAGTGACTATCACTTGGATAAGCATAACTTTTTTTTCAAAAATGATAACGATGTAAATCTTTCTAGGTTAGATTGGTAACATCAATATCTAGAGGATGGAGTTGGTTTTGTTCATTTTGGTTCAATATTTAATATTATATTGAGTCTTAAAGTGATAGTAATTGCAATTTAGATGTAGGTTTATTTGGATTGCTCTAACTTGATCTATATATATTGAAATTCATTTTTTCTTTTTTTGATAGAAAGGTAACACAAATACTCTTTTCCTTCATTTTTTTTCCGTAATTTACTATTTTTCCTGAAGTGTCGAAGAGACAGGTTGTTGAATGGCCAAACAATCTATGTTTAATTAGAGTAAAATTTGAAAGTGACAATGAACTCAATATGTATTAAAATTATAGTCATTATAAAGCTCGTTCCAAGTAGCATCATCTAACATTTTTTTGTTTCAGAAGATCATCTTGTTTAGTCCTTGTTTCAGGCCTTGAAAGGTCATTTTTTTTATAGATTTTTTTATGTCCACTAGGAGAAAACTTCAAATTGGGGGTCTTTGTGTGAAGACCCCCTTCGCACAAAGGGTCCTCGGGCCTTTATGTGAAGGGGTCTTCGCACAAAGACCCCCTGGCAAAGGTCTGGTGAGAAGAATCTTGCCAAATTTTTACTCGACCTAGTTTGGCCGAACTAGGTCGACTAGTTATGTATTTTCCCATTAGTATGGTATAAAAGTTTTTTTCATTTTTTACACAATTACAATCAAGTTAATTTGCATTTTTTACTATTGACTTGATTTTCAAAGGCATTTTTTTGGAGAGGAGAATTACTATTGGTGATTTTTTCAAAGGCATTTTTTTGGAGAGGAGAAATGGGGAGCAAGAAGGGAAGGCAAAGTAAATATGTAGCAAAAAGGTCACCTGGTACAAAACAAAAAAATCATGAAGTTGCATTGGCATATTATTATAAAACTATAGAAGGTATGGACCTAGACCTCTAATATCATGTTCTTGAATTTTATGTCTATATTTTATTTTTCTTTAATTGGATCATTTTTGTTCATGTAGCTCGCAATCAACATGGTCAAGGTGAAGAATCTCAAGTAGGAGGGCCAAGCCAAGTTGAGAAATGCACGTTGGAAAAGGGTCAGGATCAATCCCTACAAAAGCTCAAGCAATGGATGTTGGAGAAGGGTCAGGATCAATCTCTACAAAAGCTCAAGCAATGGATGTTGGATAACGGTCAGGATCACGTGCTCCTACTATTATGGATGAACATATAGATCTAGCTCAAACTGTAAAGAGAAAAATTAATTATAGAAACTTAGATCATTTACTTACAATGGATGTGGAGAAATTGAGATCACTTGTTGATGCTCAAACCTTAAGTCTTGCTAAGAAGAGGTTAATGAATAAGATAGCAAGAGAAATATTGGCTAAATTTGATAATTTTGAAATACTTGAACAAGCCCAATTGCTTTCAGTTGTACCTATAAACAAAAAGTTGGAAGAGGCATTAAAATTATTTGGGTGTAAAGAAGAGAAAAAATGTTGGGTGCAAACTGATATGATTGAAAATCTTAGGAAAGGTATGAACCACGTAGGGAAGTGATGTTGAACTAAAGATAAGACCATTACAAGAAGATTTATGTTGACATCCATCATAGGTAACACTATACCTCGAAACAGACAAATATCTTTAGTTTCATGTCATATTAGTTTTAGTAGGAAAACAATATCATGATATGTTAAGAGGAGAATTCTTTTGGATGATAGAACATTGGAAGGAAATTGGGAAATTATGTGTAGAGCTCCTTGTTCTAATAGGATTGATGAGGGAATCAAGAATTGGTCACATTATTTTGGAATGATAATACTAGTCCTTCATCAAATAGTAGAAATGTTATCAGACATAGAATTGCAACTAATCAATATGAACATTGTACAAAACATTTGATGGACACAACACAATATGAAATGTATGTATCATTTTGTAGTTCAAATCTTAATATAAAGATTGGAAAAACATTGTTTGAAAGATTGAAGCCATATTATGTGAGGACAAACAAAGTGTGTGAAACTTGTTGTCATCATCATATTGAATTTGATCTCCACTATCAGATTTTTTGAAAGTTTGTAGAAGACACTCATGGTTTTGAATATGTTCCTCCTAGTAGATGAAGTGAGTTCATCTCATCCATTTTATGTTACAAAAGAGATGGTGTAGCAGGGTCAAATAAATTGCATAAAAGGAAAATGTGAAATATGAGCTGATTTGGCTCTTTTCCCTTTCAAAAATGAAAACGTTAATGTAAAAAAGATGGTAAATTGCAAGAGTTACAAATATGTAAAGAATGAAACAAAATTTGGGAAAGAATCCAAAAGGTTAGAATATGTTGAAGAAGAGATAACTATTGGAGCGTTTATGGACAAATTTATAAAATTGATTCAACCCTACATTCATCATGTTTTTTTTACAAAGTTGCAAGCACAACAATTCCAAACACTGAGAGATAATTTCCCACTTGGAACTATTCTATTAGTTGTTGATTTTGAAAAAAACATTCATTTGTTCATCAAAGGGGAATTCAATCATTGTACTATTTTTTAGAGCATATTACTATTATGGTACATGTGTGTTATCTACATGAACAAATAGATTTGGATGGTGTTCATAGCACATTTGAAGCATGATTCATCAAGAAAGAATATCATTTTTATATAAGTGATGATAAAGAGCATGACATTCATTATGTAGAACACCACTTCAAGAAGTTTTTTGCAAATTTGAAAGAAACTGACATAAAAATTGATAAATATTATGTTTGGTCAGATGGATGTGTTGCACAATTCAAATCACCTAGAACATTTTATGCACTATGTATATATCATCATAATGAAAACATACTACATGTCTGGAGTATCTTTGAGAGTGGACATGGAAAAGGTGAACATAATGGTGTTGGAGCTTGCATCAAACGTGCTCTACAAAAGTATCAGATGAATTATAAGGGAGTTCATATAAAAGTTGCACTTGATGTTGTTGAATGGTGTAGGATACATTTCACATCAAACGAGGCTGGCACATCATCAAGAATGAGTGGTACCACATAGAGAATTTTTGGAGATAATATGTATGCATGTATTTCTAAATTATGCATGTGATATATATATATATATATATATATATATATATATATATATATATATATATATATATATATATATATATATATATATATATATATATATATATATATATATATATATATATATATTCTTGTTTAAATTTTACATTCTTCATTCAAATTTTAAAAATGAAATTCATAATTTGTCCCTTTTTTATACATTGTGTATACATTTGTTCAGGAGTGGATATAAAAATTATACATGGTTGCAAGAGGAAAAAAAATACACAATCTTTACATTCAGTTACGAGTACAAATTGTCACAATTAGACGTTGAACACTAGGGACTACTCATATTTTTGTTGTCACTACATTGCTAAAAACTATGAGGAATGTAGGAACGTGAATATGTAGGTACATGGAATTTGGTGCCACTAGTTGTTACTGATACATTTAATAGAGATGAAGATGAAAACTTTGATGACGTTCCTTTCATTTCTATTGATTACGATCATATCTCGAGATTGGTGAAAATTGGTAAGTATAATAAATTGAGTTACACGTTATGACATTGAGTTATATATATATATATATATATATATATATATATATATATATATATATATATATATATATTGAAGTAAGTGAATTTTAGGATCTCAAGTATATATTTGTTGTGCAGGAGATGTCTTTGCAGTGATTGTTGAGCCTGGAAATGTAGGAGTTAGTTACTATTTATTGCGTTGTACTGCAGAGAGGATGAAGTTAGTTGAACTTGAAGAAAGTGATGGAATGTTTTTCCCCATAGGTTTGCATGCTTTAAATCAATATATTGTTCATTTTGTTGAATTTATATGTATGTATATTCAAAATTTTAACAAGGTTTTAATATAAATTGTTTTATTGATATAATGTTAAAATTTGTGACCTGGAGGTTCAGTGGTTTCTGAGGGAACATATTTCAAGCAAATCAAAATAATTCAATATGGGATTCACTTTGTTGGTTACCAACTAGACAATAAGGTGTTTCAATATATCCACCTAGTAGTTGTCACCTCCCTTTGTCTCCATCTAGTTAAATCTCAACGCGAATGTCATAAGTGGAAACTAGATAATGAGGATCATGAGAGAATATTACATTTTCTCCATGAGAGGTCTGAACCACTTGAGTTGGTCTAAATAATATTGCATGCATATTTCATGTTTTAGGACCTACTTGATATCTCTAGATTAAATGGATTATACTTTGTTGATATATTTAAATATATGATGGATTATACTTTGTTTATTTATTAATAAGACTTTGATTATACTTTTATTAAAGTAGAATAATTTTAATATTGGATATAGTTATTTATTTTGACATGGTTCAATGGTTTTAATATATAGCTATGTATGCTTTGATGGTTCAATAGTTTTAATATATAGTTATGTATGCTTTGATGGTTCAATCGTTTTTATATGTAGTTATAAATTCTTTTATGTTTTTTGTTATGTATGCTTTTATGTATGTCCCCTTAAGACATGCCCTTCGGACATCCCCTTTAGACATTGTAACTTTAGATCCCCTTAAGACATCCCCTTACAACATCCCTTTTGAACATGCCCTTAAGACATCCCTTTTAGACATCACCTTAAGACATCCCTTTAAGACACCACTTTAAGGCAACTTAACTTTCTATCCCCTTAAGATATCCCTTTTGGACATCCCCTTAAGACGTCGCCTTAAAACAACTTAACTTTATATCCCCTAACAATACATCTTAGGGGTCCTAAAGGGTTCTAAGAGGTCGTATGGCACATTAATGTGTCCTAGGACCCCTAAGATGTACTCTTAGGGTTCTTAAAGGGTCCTAAGACCCCTTAGGACACATTAAGAATACCTCTTAGGGTTTCTAAAGTGTCCTGAGGGGTCGTAAGGGGTGTGTCCTAGGACCTTGTAGGACCCTTTAGGAACCCTAAGAGTACATCTTAGGAGTCCTAAAGGGTTCTAAAGGATTGTAAGGGGTCATATGACACATTAATATGTCCTAGGACCCTGTACGACCCCTTAGAACCCTTTAGGACCCTAAGATGTATTCTCAGGGTTCCTAAAGGGACCTAAGGGGTATTAGGACACATTAATGTGTCCTAAGACCCCTTAGGACACATTAATGTGTCCTAAGACCCCTTAGGACACATTGAGAATACGTATTAGGGTTCCTAAAGGGTCCTAAGGGGTTTTAGAACACATTAATGTATCATACGACCCCTTAGGACCCTTTAAGAAACTTAAGAGTACATCTTAGGGGATCTAAAGGATCGTAAAGGGTTGTAAGGGGTCCTATGACACATTAATGTATCATAAGGGGTCTTAAGGGGTATTATGTGTCATAAGGGGTCTTTATGGGTCTTAATGGGTCATAAAGTGTCATAAGGGGTCTTATGGGTCATAAGGAGTTGTTATGGGTCTTAATGGGTCGTGAGGGGTCTTAATGGGTTTAATGAGTCTTATGGGTCATAAGGGGTCGTTATGGGTCTTAATGGGTTGTAATGGGTTGTAATGGGTCGTAATGGGTCATAAGGGGTCTTTGTGGGTCTTAAAGGGTCATAAAGTGTCATAAGGGGTCTTATGGGTCATAAGGGGTTGTTATGGGTCTTAATGGGTCTTAATGGGTCCTAATGAGTCTTATGGGTCATAAGGGGTCCTATGACACATTAATGTGTCATACAAGGTCTTTATGGGTCTTAATGGGTCATAAATCATCATAGGGGGTCTTAGGGTTCCTAAAGGGTCCTAGAACACATTAATGTGTCCTAAGACCCCTTAGGACCCTCTAATAACCCTAAGAGTACATCTTAGGGGTCATAAGGGGTTGTAAGGGTTCAAATGACACATTAATGTGTCATAAGGACATTAGTTAGATTACTTATGACATTAGTTCTAGATTAGTTAGATTAATTATGACATGTTAGTTCTAGATTAGTTAGATTGATTACAGTCCATTAGTTACATATTGGTTAGATTACTTATGACATTAGTGAGATTAAATGCTTTTATCTTACATTTATGGTTTCAAATATGCATATGACATTAGTTACATTAATTGATCTTTTAACTTACATGTATGAAAAATTAAATCATATAACCATTTTTAATCAAATCATAACCATTTATTAGGACATCTAAATCATTTAACTTCATATAGATGTATAATCATAAAATCAAATCATATAACCATCTATCTATGTCAAACATAAAAACATAATCATCTAGATGTCAAACATAAACACATAAATAATGGATACGTCCAAGATATATAAATCTATGTTAAATCATAAATAACACGTATAAATCATCTCTAGATACCAATCATAAATTTAGATATAATGTGAAATCATAAATGTAACACATAAGTCATCTACATTTCAATCATAAACACACAAATCATCTATGCATAGGTCCAGAACATATAAATGACAAACATATAATAATAAAATGAATACAAGTCGAATCAAAGTTGCACAACACATGTCCTAAGGTAGCCTAGACTCATCAAGCCGCATATGGACACAGCGACACTCTGACTGAGTGTCCTGAGCATCCTCTAGATGTGAAGCAACAATGAATCCCTACAAATTTAGTACAATAACTGGTCAAATAATACATTTATATATAATTATGTACAAAGTATTTGAAATATATAAATATGTGCATTTAAAATTGTATATTTAAAACTTACTTGAGAACTAGTAGGTGTCCCATTTTTTGAATCTCTCATGTGCACATGCTCTGAGCCCATGCTAGAGGTAATACGCTCAGCTAATTGTTCCTATAATATATATATAGAAGACATGTATACGAGCATTAGTACACATAACTATGTAATCAATTTATTGACTAAAAATAAATCAAATTAAATTCATATGTGGGTCTCAGGAGCAGGAGGATCATCAACGTGCACCATCGTATCAGCTATAGAAGCACCATCATGCACATCATCTTCGGTCCCAACTATCTCTAATAATGAGTGTAATGGGGTGTGTAGCTGAGAGGGGAGTGGTGTAGAATCATAAGGACAAAGTAGCATTTCCATATATGAACATGTGTCACTATCGGCATCGATATGTCTCAATTCCTGTAACTACTCCTCAAAACCCTCTAGGCCCTCCTCCGATGTGATGCAAACATCACCAAGTTGTATCCCTCCCTATTTAGTTTTTGAGTGATCAATGGGTATAGAGTGTTGTGAACTGTGAGGTGTATGAGTTGATGGTGTGCTCTGTGGTGGTGGAATTGGAGGGCCCTGAGAGACTCTAATGTTGTCTCTGATAGACTGTACAAGGACCCTCTCCATGTAAGCAATATAAGAATATGATTGCAACATGTCCTTCAAAAAATAAAGTGCCATATCGAGGTGATTATGTTGTCCAATAAGAGCTTGTACATCACGTGGTGTAGGGAGACCAACAGATCTATATGCCTTGTCACTCGCGCCTGTACACACTAAAATATGCACTTCTATGAACCATTACATGCAAGGTTGCTCAAGAGTGAGGCCTCACAAAGCGGCTCATAGCTCTCTATGCATGGAGTTGCAAGGGACTATGAGTTTTGCTCTCAGCTAGAGCTACAAGAAGGTGACCTTGCTAGTCAACCATACAATGAGAGATTCAAATGAAGACAAGGGCAACAATGCCAATATCTCCAAGAATCTAAATGGATGCAATGCAAATGCAACTAGTATGAATGTGCAAGCTAAGCTAAATGATAACAATGCAATGCTTGAAAAGAAATCTAATCTATGAAAGGAAATAGCAATGGATTACAAATCCTTCCTATTTAGACTATGTGAGATTGCATAAAAGGAAATCTACACTAAGAATGCCATGAATGCAACTATGAAAACAAAACTATTATGAAATGCAACTAAGAATGTCAAGGCTTCAAAGCTTGAGTGTCTTCAAAGAGAGCTCCAAAACCTGCAGCATAACAATAGCATAAAACAAAGATATCAAAATAGAGGAGAGAGCTCTCCTTTTATAAGAAATGAGGAGAAATGGACCATGGAGATTAAGAGGCAAAAAGATCTTAATCAGCGGTGGAGGTTGAAAGAGGAGCAATCCATGTGCACAAACATCCTCCAATGAGAGTGAAGTGTTGACTTTTGAGCCTCATGTGAGACAAAAAGTGCTTTTTCCCTTTTTTATAAAATAGGAATAATGCTTTATTTGTGCAACTTAGGATAAGAGGAAAGTGGGGCTTTTTTATTTAATTGAAAGGGGAGGAAATATTCCTTTTAATCAAATAAAGACTTAGGATAAATGGTTAGCCCAAGGATAAAAATCCAATATATGATCGAAATTAGGATTTGATCAAGAAATTGATATTGTTGACAATATTGATTATTGATCAAAATGATTCAAGATTGATAAATCAAATAAATGGGGCCCAAAGTCTAGGCGACCATTTTAGGGTGCATACATTTGCCCCTCTTTGACTAATGTGTGATCGATTTGGGAACACATGTAGTCAAAGAATGAAGTTGAAATGTGAGATCGATTTGGGATCACAAAACAACTCAGATGTGAGGTCGATTCGGGATCACATCCGGACAAAACATGAACAATAGCTTAGACCAACACCGTCGCTGCTAGGTGCAAATCAAGCTTTAGACAAAACTATCACCGTCGCTGCTAGGCAATAATCAATGTCTAAAAAATGGGAGATAAGAATCTCAAGTTTTGAGCAAAAGCTCACAAAAGATGTCTGAATCAGGAAAATCAAGGAAATCAGGGATGAGAATCCCACAAATACTGCCCCCTCGGAATCGAAATCGAAATCAAGTAGAGGAGAGACAGAAAATTGATAAGGTTGATCAAATCATAATAAAATCATAATCGAATGTAAATGATAACAGGATAACCATTAGGCAATGAAACATGCCCCGGCGATGAGATAGAAGACTAGAAATAGAGTGGATGAAAGACTAGAAAATTTGAGAGACATGGAAGGAAGAAATTCCACCGAAAATCAAATTATGCCTCAAAAGGTCAATCAACTGCGCAGAAGGGGGGGAAAGAATTTGAAATGCGATTTTGACTATGAAGATGACCTCGGATTTCGATTTCGAGTCCGAAAATGGATCTAGGACGTCGAAATTAGCTAAGGGTGCAATTTTCGCATAATTCCGAGGTGTTTTGAAAATTAGGTCAAAAAGTTAAAATGCTATAAAAGGGGTCAAAATGTCATTTTCAAAAATCATTTGTCTTTTAGTGATTTGAGAATTTCAGAGCTTTAAAGAGAGAAAATGGCTCAGCAAGCAGGAGTTCCCGTCCACAGGCATCGATTCGAGCGCGCCCGGTTGCATAACCGGCCACCACACTATCCTGCCCCGGTATGTTTTCGAAAAACTCGAGCTTTTTGATCATTTCTAGCATTTAATAGCTTTTTTAGCACGTTTTTTTCAAATTTTAAATTTCAAAATTTTTTGTTGTGCGAAATATCGCGCGATACTTTAAAAGTATCGCGCGCTTTGGGGAGAAGTATCGCGCGATACTTCGCGCGCCCCAAAAGTATCGCGCGCTTTGGGCATCAGTATCGCGCGATACTTCGCGCGCCCCAAAAGTATCGCGCGCTTTGGGCATCAGTATCGCACGATACTGGGCGAAAGATCGCGCGATAGTGGGCGAAGTATCGCCCGACATAAGGTTTATCGCCCTACTATAGGGAGAAGTATCGCACGATACTTCTCTGAAAAAAAATATCGCCCAGTTGAAAATTTTGATATTTAATGCATTTTTTGAGCAAGAATGACATGGGTCTAGACAATGTTACATTTTTAAGATGTTTTATACTGAGTTTTTTTTGGACATCCATCATGATATGTACTAACAACGGATTTGGTTTTGGCTTGCAGGAGGTTTTTCCGGCGCTCATCATCAGAGCGCCGAAGGTGACAGGATTACGGTGTGTCCGAGATCTGGATGATCCGGGCAATGCCGATATCAGGGCTATGGGATTCCGGTATCTGCTGAGATACCCATATATCCGAGCGGACCATGGGTTGTTGACTGCTCTTGCCGAGAGATGGCATAGTGAGCACAACACCTTCCATCTGCCTACTGGAGAGGCGTCGATCACTTTGGAGGACGTCTACAGGATCTTACGAGTGCCATGCCACGGAGAGCCTGTAAGTATAATCATGTTTTGAGATATAATCATAAATGTAATGTTTCCATGAGATGAAAACTAACATGATTTATGTGTTTGTCACAGGTGTACTATGATCAGGACGTCACTGAGGGGCGCCGATTGATTCAGGAGATGTTTCAGGATGTGACCATCCTAGACAGGCATGTCAGCTGGGAGCGACTGCTTGATGACTTCGGCAGAGATTATCCGGTGCCATGCATTGTGGCATCTATCATTTCACAGATCCTGATGACTGATCGCAGTCAGAAGGGATTCCCGCTCGGATGGGGCAGGCTACTGGTAGACTTGGTAGGCAGGCCTCGACGGATGGCATGGGGGCCTGCGATCTTAGCAGAGATGTATCATGAGCTGCATGAGATCGTCTACAGGGACGGTCGGACATGGGCGTGCGGTGCCATCCTGGCACAGGTATGGGCATGGGAGCACATTGCTGTAGTGCGTCCCAGGATTCAGCCGAGGGAGAGGAGGTACCTATTCATCTACAGGTACATCGGGTTTATATCACATGCCCATTCAGGGGATGTGACCTACTATCGGCGGATTCTGGATGAGATAGCCTCATTCACATGGAGGCCATACAGGGATGTGGAGGGATGGAGTGATGCAGATGAGGAGCTCAGTTATATGCTATGCAGTCGGCCACTGGTAGGTCGACATGCAGATATCATAGAGAGGTTTTGCATCAGTCGGGTGTGGCGGCAGTTCGGGAGGCAGCAGCGAGTCTCGACAGAGACTACTACCTATGCCAGAGCCAGAGACGAGGAGGGACATGGGTGGCTACCCATGCTGGACTATCAGCAGGCTGTCGCAGAGACAGCGAGTATCAGGAGTGAGCCCTGGGAGTATTTCCCAGATGTGGCAGACGCAGGGGCTGATGGAGCCTACAGAGCAGAGCGGCGGAGGGTACCATTCCCTCGATTTACGGTACCAGATGCTCAGGTGCCAGCGCCGGGAGGAGAGGGAGGAGACGGAGGGGACGGAGGAGGCGGAGGGGACGGAGGAGAGGAGGGAGGAGATGGAGGGGATGGCGGGAGGGGGAGAGGGAGGAGGATGGAGAGAGGAGAGGGGTCAGGATCAGGTGGCCGGAAACGGTCACGGGGACAGAGATCAGCCACTCCTGAGGAGGAGGCGAGACCAGCTCGCCGGCAGGCAGAGGTACAGCAGGAGCAGCCTGTGGGGGGAGAGGACCTGAGAGCCCAGATACAGGCTCGGGAGGCAGAGATACAGCAGCTGCGGACCACCATAGCTGTGAGAGATCAGCAGCTCCTGGATCTGAGGGCAGAGCGGGATCAGCAGATAGCTGATCTTAGAGCAGAGATAGCACGCCGTGAGGCGATGGCATAGACCGAGGCACTGGAGCTCCGACGGGAGTCAGCGAGGGCTGCTTATTATCACGGATTATATCTGCAGGCCGTCCCTGAGGGTGAGAGAGCACCATCATACTCTCAGCGGGCAGGGGTATCAGACGTGGCTTTTGATAGGAGAGCTATGCCTCCTCCACCACCACGAGCTCCTCACGAGGGTGGTAGCGAGTCTTAGGTCTTAGGTTGTTTGGACATATTTTGAGACTTTTGATCTAGATTTTGGGATCTCATATTGTATATCATGACATTTATTGATTTATGAGATTACTGGATGTTTGGTATATCATGTGTATTTGTCTCACTTATGATGGATGTATCAGTTTATGTATATTGTCTTGTCATTTTGCTCAAAATGCTTATGTATGTGCTTATGTATGTTCTCTCTCATAGTTGTATGTTTAATTCTCATATGTATGATGTAGACTTATGTTTCTTGAAAATGACAGTTTTGATGTGATTAACCCCTTGTGATGAACAGGAACAGGTTCGAGATGAAAAAGACAAGGAGCGAAAGACATGATCAAGAAGAAGAGAAGGTGAGCGCAGTTGACTAACAGGTCCATGTAGGATGAGAAGGAGAGCTCTCTCCATGTGCAAGATGCAAGATTAAACTAACATGACCCTAAAAAATGCAAGCTACTATGAAAGTGATTGACTTGCAAGGTCACAACGCTTATAGACATCTATTTATCATCATCGAGCGTTATTGGTAGCGTCGTAAGATCATACAATGCATACTAGCATTACTATGTGGATATGAATATGATCTTTATCAGATAGAAATGTGGAAATCTTACCTAGGCATCAAAGACATATAGGTCAAGATGACTAATGCAGTAAGATTACCTAAGTTTGATATGGCGAGATTATGCTTGTATCAGGACACATGAAAGTCAGGATAGCTAAAAGCATGCACTCGCAAAACAGTCAAGGATAATACCTTGTCAATCCATAGTGTCAAGTAGGACCAGCATAAATGCTCATGACAGTTAGGATCAACAAAATATACCCGCAAGCAGATAAAGAAAGAAAACATGTTCTCATTCCCTCAGTCTTCTAGCTATGCATCATCGAAAACTTCTCAGGGAGAGATCACTCATCAAAGAAATCCTCATAGACAGCACACAAAGAAAAATAAAGTCATCATATTGTCAGCGAGTTGATTGTTTAAGTGCGTGTGTGTTGGTCATAGAGTCAAATTCTGAGTATCTTATCTGCAAATGGGAAATATCGCATCATGCGAGACTGTTGGGTAAGACATCTGATAAGTGTTAAGAAACACTCGACGCAAGGGTAGTGTTGAAAAACACTGTTTGGGGTGGTGTTGAAAAACACCTGTTGTGAAATGCCCCAAGAGACAAACGTACCTAAAAGACCAATGCTAACAGTTATGCCCCCTAGACAAAGACAAAGACCAATTCCAGACTAAGTCAAAATAAGGTCAAGGCATGATGGAAAGTGGTTAAGTGTCGAGGACGCATGCTAACAAATAGGGGTGCAAAGGCCTCAAGTAGCGCCTGTTTCCAAGTTTTCACCACTTGGAATCATTTTTCATTTTTTCATTTTTTTTTTGTATTTTTGCTACCAAGGCGCCTATTGCTAGGTTTTCACCAAGGTACTTTTTCTATTTTTTTGATTTTTTTTGTATTTTTTCAGGACATTTTATGCTTTTTAGGATTTTTTCAGCATCATATATCAATTTTTTTGGAATTTTTTCAGGACCAATAAGATATATACAAAAGGTGCCCCCAGACAGAATGGGCATCAAGGATAGAACTTCTTAAGGTGCACAATGTTGATGGGATCAGGGAGCTGTTCTCCATCAGGATCTGATAGTAAATACGCACCAGTACCAAAAGCAGCTGTGATGACATATGGTCCAAGCCAGTTAGGTTCAAACTTGCCCTTTTGCTCTCTGTTTTGCTGGTTCTTAGGGTTTTCTCGTAAAACAAGATCACCTATTTGAAATTCTCTAGGGCGAACCTTCTTGTTGAATGCCTTGGACATACGCTTCTGATATGCTCTCATATGATCAAAGGAAGCCTTACGCTTCTCATCTAGAAGTTCTAGTTCCTGCAACCTCATGGCACGGTAATCCTCATCTGTAATCAAACCTTTGAGTGAGACTCTAAGGGATGGTATCTCGACTTCTAAAGGCAATATTGCTTCAGCGCCATAGGTGAGAGAAAAAGGAGTGGCCCCTGTAGGTGTGCGAATGCTTGTTCGGTAAGCCCATAGTGCTGGATTGATTTGCAAGTGCCAATCCCTACCATTCTTGTGTACTGTTCTATGAAGAATCTTAAGAATGGTTTTGTTAGAAGCTTCTGCCTGTCCGTTTCCTTGTGGGAAATATATGGAGGACCAATGTTGCTTGATTTTAAACTTTTTGTATAGGTGCTTTAGGTCTTTATTCTTAAATTGACCTCCATTGTCAGTAATGATCTCAGAAGGCACTCCAAATCGGCAAATGATATGGTTCAAGATGAACAAAGAAATGGTCCTTCCTGAAGCAACAGAAAGTGGTACAGCCTCTACCCATTTTGTGAAGTAGTCAGTGGCAGTAATGATGAACTTGTGTCCACCTGATGAGTTGGGGTGAATTTGCCCAACCAGATCAAAGGCCCAGCGCTGAAATGGCCAATGAGAAATAGAAGGGATTAGTTCCCTACCCGGAGCATGAATCAGGTTGCCGTGTTTCTGACATTTTTCACATGACTTAGCAAAGGTGACTGCATCTATCTGCATTGTGGGCCAATAATATCCCGCCCTAAGCAACCTTCGGGCCATGGCAAGACCATTAGAATGCCCACCACAAATGCCCTCGTGGATGTCAGCTAACGCTTGGTTGGATTCCTCCTTTTCCAAGCACCTAAGGAGTGTCCCATCTAAACCCCTTCTATATAAGTCACCAGAGATGAGGGTGTGGCGAGAGGCGTTACGGATGAGGTTTCGGCGTTCGGAGCGGGTGAATGTGTCGGGGATGATGCCATCACGAAGATATGAATAGATAGCACCATATCGGGAGGACTCGTGTGTGATAATGGCACAAATGACACGGCTTTCAGATGAGTCAAAGATGGGATGGTGTAGCTCTTCCACCAAGAATTCAAATCTGGATTCATGTGTCTCCAACTGAAGAAGTGAAGCCAATGTGGCCATGGCGTCTGCAGCTTTGTTCTCTATCCTAGGGATTTGTTGAAACGTCACAAAGGTGAAATAGCGTTTCAAAGAATCAACCATCTTTTTATAAGGTATCAATTTGTCATCCTTGGTTTGATACTCTTCATTGACTTGGTTGATGATTAGCTGAGAATCCCCAAAGACATGTAATTCTGTGATATTCCATTCTATAGCCATTTTCAAGCCATTAGTTAAAGCTTCATATTCTGCAATATTATTGGTACATGGGAACAATAGTTTATAAGACTTTGGAATGTTGTACCCATGTGGAGAAACAAATAACACTCCAGCACCTGACCCATTTTGCATGCGGGAGCCATCAAAGAACATTGTCCAAGTGCGAGTAGTGGTATATAAGATGTGTTCATCTGGGAATTCCACTTGGACTGGCATACTATCCTGGATTGGAAAATCAGCTAATTGGTCAGCAATAGCTTGCCCTTTTATTGCCTTCCTTTCAACGTACTCTATGTCAAATTCAGTGAGGACCATCATCCATTTAGCAAGTCTACCCGTCAGGGTAGCCTTACCAAGCAAATATTTAAGGGGATCAATTTTGGCAATCAAATGTATGGTATGAGCAAGCATGTAGTGGCGCAACTTTTGAGAAGCAAACACCACCGCGAGACAAGACTTCTCAATATTATTGTAATTGATCTCATAAGAGACTAGAGTACGACTGATATAGTAGATGGCCCGTTCTTTCCCAGTATCATCTGTTTGAGCCAATAATGCCCCCAGGGAAGTGTCTGTAGCTGAGATATATAGAAGCAATGGTTTCCCTGGAATAGGAGGCATTAAGATCGGAGGATTAGCCAAGTATTGTTTGATCCGATCTAGGCTCTTTTGACAATCCTCGTTCCAAACACAAGAAGCACCCTTATGCAATGTCTTGTTGAAGGGTTGCGCTCTATCTGCAAGCTGAGAAATAAACCTCCTAATTGATTGAAGACGTCCTTGAAGACTTCTCATTTGGCTGATATTTCGAGGAGGTGGCATATCTAGGATTGCTTGGACCTTTTCGGGATCAACCTCGATACCTTTTGCTGATATTATGAATCCTAAAAGTTTGCCTGAGGTGACGCCAAATGCGCACTTCTTTGGATTCAATCTGAGTTGAAATTGTTCCATACGATCTAGAATTACTTCCAGATCGTTGAGGTGTGTGCCCCTTTTTCTTGATTTTGCCAGGGTATCATCCACATAATCTTCCATATTTTTGTGCATCATATCATGAAAGATAGTTGTCATAGCTCTTTGGTAGGTTGCTCCTGCATTCTTTAACCCGAATGGCATGACGTTCCAACAGTAGGTTCCCCATGCACATGTGAATGCTGTTTTCTCTTGGTCTTCAGGAGCTATTTTGATTTGATTATACCCCGAGAAACCATCCATTAGGGAATATATGTCATATCCCGCCGTCATGTCCACTATCATGTCAATGTTTGGAAGTGGAAAGTCATCCTTTGGGCATGCTTTGTTTAGATCTCTAAAATCTGTGCAGACACGAATGGACCCATCATGTTTGGAGACCGGTACTATGTTTGAGATCCATTCTGCATAATCGATGGCTCTAATAAATCCAGCTTTCAAAAGCTTTTCTAATTCTCCTTTGACAAGTAGAGCTATATGTGGATGCATTTTTCTTAGTCTCTGTTTGACTGGCTTGACTCCTGGAGCTATAGATAAGTGATGCATTATGAGATTTGTGTCAAGCCCTGGCATGTCTGAGTAGGTCCATGCAAAATTAATTTTCTTTTTCTGTAAAAACTGTACATATGCCTTGGTCTCTTCCTCTGATAAAGACTGAGCAAGATGGACTATCTGAGGATTTTCTTCTGTGTTTAGATTGACCGGCTTTGTTGGTTCAATCAAGATTGATGATCTATCCTGGAAATAACTCGGCAAGTTATTAAGTACCCCATCCTTAGGTGCCTCAAAGAGGTTTTCACCTTTGGATGCGTCATTTCTTTTTACTATTTTTGGTTCTGACACCGCCACAAAGTGGTTTTCGCCATCAGACCTATTTTTCTTTTTCTCTTTTGTTTTGAGACTGAGGTACTTAATATCAGGCTCCATCATGCTGGTTGTTGGTTCACTGGTGGAAGAAGCCACGGGTTCGAGAGCATTCAGATAGCAAGCAATTTCGTAATCGTTGCGAAATGTGAGGAATGTGGGCTCATGGTGGCGCTGGGGCCAGTCAATCAGGTCAAAGTGAACAAGGGGCAAGTCAATGGTAGGTTCGATGTTGTGAATGTGAAAGGTGTCATCTCTGGTGACCATATAATCGGAGCTCATCAAGTCTTCTCCTAAGATACCTGAATTGGGGCTCATCCTATCAAACGAAGCGTCGTCTACTAAGGCAATTTGAGGAGGGCAATCCTCTAGTCTGACACTAGGATCGTTAGTTGCATCGGGTTGAGTACTATAGGCATGAATAATATCCACATCTAGATCAATTGTTGCATCTGAAAGCGAATCCCATTCATATTCATGGGAGTCTGTCTCTGAGTCATCATTTAGGCCTCGTGATGTAGAAGCCTCGAGGTTAGGGAGGGTTTCCCCCTTTCTAATATTGGTACTATCCGTCGCAGCTAGGACAGTAACATTTTCCTTTGTCGATCTAGAAGTCACACAATCACTATCCGTCGCAGCTGGGATAGTAGAATTATTAAGCATCAAATCTGTGGAATCTCCCCAAAGGAGTTTCGTGGAGGGCACCCAATCATCAGACACATCTTGTTGATTGGAGAGATCGGGCGTATAATCTATATCACTGTCGCTGTCCGTTGCAACTGGGACAGGGATACCTTTCTTCTTCTTGTTCTCAAAACCTAAGCCGATCGTGGACTTATTTTTGCGTCCAAAGAGAGCATGATCAAGAGGCTCAGCTTTAGCATCCAGCCTGTGACTAAGGGGACCAAATCCCGGATATCCCATATTTTTGACCAGTGTATATCCTTTCCCATAAGTTTCAGGTGAAGGAGCAAAATTCTCATTATGTTTGTATTTCTCTTCGTGATATATCCAGTTCCTTACAGCAACTTCTTCTTTCTCTTCTTGAATGGGGACCGAAGACTCAACAAATTTCCCAAATAACATCATTGCTGATGATGAAGGCTTCACATTTGGGGAGGGTCTCCCATAAGACCTAGGAGAGATTGGCATTTTTGTAAAAGAATCAATCTTATAATCTCCCATCCCAAGGTCCATGGTCTTGAATTTCTGCTTGCATTGTTCAAGTGAGCTACTAGGATTGTCAGCTTCTCTATTCAAAGGTACATGTGATCCCGCAGAAACGGTATTAACTGATAGAGCACTGTCTCCCGGGATGCAAATTTCTACACCATTATGGGGGAACTTAACACACTGGTGATATGTTGATGGGACTGCCTGCATTTCATGAATCCATGGCCTACCTAGCAAAATGTTGTAGGCGAGAGGTCCAACGTCAACAATTTGGAACAATATGTCTCTTTCTACAGGACCAATACGAATAGGCAAAACAGCCAATCCCTTAGAACTTCTTTATGCTTCATCATATGCTTTGATTGTGATTCTTTTCTTTGTGTCAATGACGTTCTCAGAATACCCTAGAGCTAGCAGCAAACTCAGAGTACAAATATTGAGCCCCGCACCCCCATCTATTAGTACACGTCTAACACGGGTTTTATGAATCATGACCTCGATGTGTAAGGCCAAATTATGTGGGTGACTAATGGATTTGTCATCTTCTTCTGAGAAGGTGAGGAAATGAGGGCTAGCCAAATGGTTGACCATGTTTTGGAATTGGTCGATATCTAAGTTATTAGGGACATTGGCTGCTCGCAAGGCATCCTCGAGGACGCGCTTGTGCTTAGGAGATAATTCTAAAAGCTCAAAAATGGATATCTGAGCGGGTGTACGTTGTAGTTGGTCAATAAGGTTGTAATTGGAATCAGGACCAACGACAGGTTTTGGAGGAGCACCTTTGGACGTGGGTTGTTTAGACTTGCTAGTGCTAGGACCTTTGATGATAATGGGTGCTTGAGCCTGTCCCCTAGTGACAACATTGAGGGACCGGGGCATTCCTTGTGTGTGAGGACCTCTTATCACCACAGCGGGTCTTTCATTAGTCATAGGAATTGAGTCCACATTATGTCCATAAGGATCTTTCTTTCTCACCATGTTGATATTATCGTCAGCCACTTCAAGCATGTTAATCACATTATCAGCGTGTGTGTATGTGTAGTTAATAGCCGCCTTGCCATTCTTACTAGAATTCTCTCCTTTTTCATATTTAGGCAAGGGCTCTTTAAAGGCTTTATGGTCTGCATTAGTAGTTAACCCACCCACTTGTAGTTGTCCTTTCTCAATAAGGTCTTGGACAAGATGCTTGAGTTTGAAACAATTTTCTATATCGTGTCCAATCCCATTATGGAAAACGCAAAAAGCCTTAGCATCCCACCAATGAGGTAAAGGATCTGGTATTCGATGTTTTGTAGGATCCTGTGGGTGCGCCAGATTATGAGCAACGAGTGTCTTAAAAACATCTGCATAGGATTCTCCCAATTTAGTGAATTGTCTTTTCTCCGTTTTAGATCTCTTTTGATACTGAGGTTTGTCTTGTTGCGTTGATGATGTTTGCAACTTCATAGCTTGAACTGCATGAGAGAGATTAAGAACTCCTTCATTTTTGACTTGAGATGAATCAACAACTCCGTCATTGACGACTTGCTTGTTTTTGTTCCAATAAGAGTTCTTTTTGTCCTTGTTACCATTAGTATTGTTATTTTGGCCATTGTTGTTATTTGTTGGTTTAGCCAAAATCCCTTGTTCTTTTAGGACATCCTCAATGCGACATGCCACCTCTACCATAGTATCAAAAGAATTAAATGGAATCTTCTTGACTTCATACTTGAGTTCTGGTATTAGATTGTTCACAATGATATCAATTCTTTCTTCTTCAGGGATTGTCCTTGGGTATTTTGAACACAATCGCCTCCATCGTTGCAAAAAGGCGACAAAAGATTCCCCTTGATTTTGCTTAAGTTTACACAAATCAAGCATGGTGACTGACCTAGATAAATTATAAGCAAAATGTTGTACAAATCTTTGGACAAGTTCTCTAAATGTCCTTACTGGAGGGGAAAGGTTGGTGAACCATTCCATGGCTTGACCTTTTAAACTCCTTGGGAATAATCTCAACAAGTAGGAGTCTTCGTGGTGAAAGGAAAAGCTCATTATGTAGAATTGTCGAACATGGTCATGAGGGTCACCCGTGCCATCATATTTGTCGTATGTTGGGAATTCAACTTTCTTAGGGAATTCTACCATCACCACACTTTTGTCAATGGGATTAGGACATATGGAGTCCAAATGAAATGTACTCTTGGGAGCCTTCATTCTGTCTATATCCTTTTGCATTTGTAAGATTAACTCATCAGTTGAAGGATTCTGTTTCTTGATTTTTTGGTGAACATCAAAGTTATATGGAACTTTAGCGCCTTTGTTGATAAGACTTTCCAAAAATTGGTCTTTGTTTTGTTCCACGTATTGCTCCACATAGGCTTGAAAGGATGGTTCTTGTTGCATAGTCATGAAGTCCATATGATCGGATTTAGCATAACTGCCTCCATGTTGTGAGCCATGATGTGCTCGTTGGGAGGGTTGCTTTGAATGTCTATGAGACGATTGTCTCCTATGATGGTCATATCTTGAAGTCCTTCTTCCTCTAGGACTTGGGGATCGTGAGGGTGTCTTTGATCTTCTTCGAGGGCTAGGGGAAGGGGTAGATGGGGGCGAGTTGGTCCCACTATTGGCTCCCCTCCTGTTAGATCGATTTTGGAGTTGTTGTGCATAGAGTCTATCTTCTTCTTCTTGGGCGACTCTTTTTTGTATATCCAACAATGCACGTTCCTCTTCCTCTAGTTGTCGGAATTTCTCCTTTTTTGCAGCCTGTTCATCTAAGTAGGCTTGCTTCTCTCTCTCAATGCTTCTTAATCTTGTATTTGCATATCGAGAAGTGTCCTTAAGTGGGGAGGTCTGTCTTGAATGCCTTATTGCATTAGCTGCGTTGATATGGTGATCACCAGATTCGTTGTTCTGGTCTTCGTGTTGTGACCCTGAATCTGAGTGGGCTGACTTATGCTGTCTTTCAGCTCGTTGTTGAGCATCAAAATACCTCGCGTTGTTAGGAGGTGACCCGGGTGGACTGGCATGAGAAGAACCACCATACTCTCCTCTGTGTCGTTGAAAGATATCCTCGAGAGTTTGATTCATGGCTTCTCTTTGTTGCCGGGTGAAAGTGTAACTCATGTCCATGCTTGATGAAAGTGGTATGAAAGAGGTGCTCACTTCACTAGGGTTAGCTCCCGGATTGAAACAAACCTCGGATTCACTCTTAGGAGATTGGTCAAAAAGGGGTCCTTTTCCCTTAGGTTGTCGACGGGTCTTGATAGGTGGTAACTGGCTAAAGGCAACAGGGGGTCGCTTCCCTTGATTAACTTGGTACCTTGTCGTAACTGACATGAAAGAGAGATATTCTCAATGATAAGGTGACCTAAAGTGTCAACACCAAACTAGGATAATCGAAATCCTCTATTGTCCAAAGAAAGATGAAAAAAAGAAAAGAAAGGGGGCTTTACCAACACTGTCAAAGAGGTGCTTCAAATCAAAGGGTGACTACCCTTGCACTTTTGAATCAGGAGGTTGGACTAGGCCAAAAGATAATTGAAAATGAAAGCGATTTGGACAATAAGAGAACTGAAATTTTCCCAGAATATAGCTAACACTTTTAAAGATGAACCTTGGCACCAAGAATGGCTTTCTAACTTGACAATTATTCCAAAGTGACTTTGTAAACCAAATGATGCTATCCCGAAGAACTAAGAACCAGAGATTTGGAGTCAAGACAGATCTCAAACGTCAGGGTGAGAAGCCTGTTCTAAGACCTGGCCTAATTGACAGCAACTGAAACTGACCAAAATTTAAGCACGACAAAAATGAGTCAGGCGATATACTCCAGGCTACTGGGGCGATAAACCTCTACCCGTGCGATACTTCGCCCTAAGACAGGCGATACTTCTTAATACTATAGGGCGATATACCCCAGGCAGGCAGGGCGATAGTCCGTCAGGGGCGAACTATCGCGCGATATTTCTCTTCAAAGGGTGCGATATTTCTAGCATGTGCGAAGTATCGCACGATACTTCACCTCACAGGGTGCGATACTGTTACAGAATTATTCAACTCTTGACCAGAATTGTGTGAAATTTGCGTTTTTGGATCTGTTTGGTCAAAATTTTCAGTCTGAGGGTTAATGTTTTCGATTTCAGTCACAAATTCAACAGCATTCGGACAGGTTTGCAAACAGTAAAGGATCAAACATGTCTTCAAACACTTGAAACAAGGGCAAAAGAAACCTTGCCAAGACAAACACTTGTGATATCAAAATTGAAAAAGCACCCTATGAATGCTACCGATTGTTTGTATGTTGAGAACGTTTACACTGGTATTACATAATCGAAGACAAATCAAGCAATTACTACCTACAAGACAAGGCTCAATACTTATCAACTTAGCCCACAACTTGATGCCCCCTTGCCTCACACCAAGTGGTTGCCCACAAGAGATATTGGCTTTGTCATGGAAATGTCAAAATGACACAACCAAAGGGACACATATGGTGAGTATCTTAAGGTGATCCGGGTAAACCACTTGGATCAATCCTTGCACTAAGAAGATAAGCGGCTAAAAGAGGGTGGCTTCTATCTAACGGTTCTTAATAAGGATTTCCGTTCACAACACCCCTCTTGCTCCTCATAAAGGACTAGGACCTCGCGGCCTCAAGAGTACCTTAAGCATTCTTGCTCAATGTTTTCCTCATGGTCACAATCCCACAAGTACTTACATCAAGCGAAGACAAGTGTTATGTCTATCAAGGTTTTTGGTGTCCTTGATAGCCTTGAGATTATAGTGAGTTGGAATCACTTGCCACCAAGGAGAATGATGACAAGGTTGTCCCCACTTGAGTCGTTCCTCTTGATTGCTCAAGAGCAGGCCCTCTAAAGGATTCCTAAACTAAACAAAATGGATCAACACTTGAGGTTCAAGGTTTTTGATTCACCACAAGGGTGAAGAGCATACTCCCCTATCTCAAGAATTTTTCCCAAACACACCAAGCAAAGAGATCAATTACCCCCTTGCTTCCAAAACTTTAAGATGGGTCAAGATTTTCTGATTCACCTAAAGGTGAAGAGCATACTTCTCCTACCACCTCAAAATCCCTTTCACAAGGTATTAAGATTCCTAATACAATTAGTAAATGCCACAAATGAAAGGAAAACAACAACAAGCAAGAAATGAAATTTTTTTTTTTTTGTTTTTATGCTTGGGCAGCCCTACAAAAACCATTAGTAGCCCTCTTTGACATGCGTTCTTTTGACAAATTTCAAGTAATGAGAGCACCTACAACCACAACTTGTTAGACCAACAAGAGTTAGGAGAATCAAAATCCAAAATCTACCAATGATTAGTATATGAAAAATTAGATAATCTGCAAAAATATCTAATCAAATGATAAAATCTGAAAAGGAAACCATCATGGTTGGATTAGGCTCGGAAAGACCTTTCCAACGATATATCACACTTAAACTTTTGATACCATTTGCAAAATTTCAAAAAAAAATGGGCACCCGTTTTCCAGAGTGGCACGGATTTGAAAACGCTAGAAATTTCAGAAAATTTCAAAAAGATAGCTAAGAACCTGAAACTTGCAAGATAGATAAAATAACTCAAAAATAGGTCACTGCCAGTTACAGACACAGTATCGTGCGATACTTCGCCCGACACTAGGCGATACTTCTCAGTCCGGGCGATATTTCGCCTTATGCCAGGCGATATACCTCAGTACTAGTGGGCGATACACTCCAGGCAGGTCGGGCGATAGTCCGTCAGGGGTGAACTATCGCACGATATTTCTCTTCAAAGCGGGCGATATTTCTAGCATGCGCGAAGTATCGCACTGCTATACAAAGGTATATCGCGCGATATTTCTGAGAAGTATCGCGCGATACTCTGAGACAGAAAACCAGAGACTGAGAATCAAGCTGAAAATTGACGAAAATTTTGACGGAAAATGCAGAATTAAAGGGACAAAGCTAATCTACTCAGCCCCACGGTGGGCGCCAGAAATGTACACACTAAAATATGCACTTCTATGAACCATTACATGCAAGGTTGCTCAAGAGTGAGGCCTCACAAAGCGGCTCATAGCTCTCTATGCATGGAGTTGCAAGGGACTATGAGTTTTGCTCTCAGCTAGAGCTACAAGAAGGTGACCTTGCTAGTCAACCATACAATGAGAGATTCAAATGAAGACAAGGGCAACAATGCCAATATCTCCAAGAATCTAAATGGATGCAATGCAAATGCAACTAGTATGAATGTGCAAGCTAAGCTAAATGATAACAATGCAATGCTTGAAAAGAAATCTAATCTATGAAAGGAAATAGCAATGGATTACAAATCCTTCCTATTTAGACTATGTGAGATTGCATAAAAGGAAATCTACACTAAGAATGCCATGAATGCAACTATGAAAGCAAAACTATTATGAAATGCAACTAAGAATGTCAAGGCTTCAAAGCTTGAGTGTCTTCAAAGAGAGCTCCAAAACCTGCAGCATAACAATAGCATAAAACAAAGATATCAAAATAGAGGAGAGAGCTCTCCTTTTATAAGAAATGAGGAGAAATGGACCATGGAGATTAAGAGGCAAAAAGATCTTAATCAGCGGTGGAGGTTGAAAGAGGAGCAATCCATGTGCACAAACATCCTCCAATGAGAGTGAAGTGTTGACTTTTGAGCCTCATGTGAGACAAAAAGTGCTTTTTCCCTTTTTTATAAAATAGGAATAATGCTTTATTTGTGCAACTTAGGATAAGAGGAAAGTGGGGCTTTTTTATTTAATTGAAAGGGGAGGAAATATTCCTTTTAATCAAATAAAGACTTAGGATAAATGGTTAGCCCAAGGATAAAAATCCAATATATGATCGAAATTAGGATTTGATCAAGAAATTGATATTGTTGACAATATTGATTATTGATCAAAATGATTCAGGATTGATAAATCAAATAAATGGGGCCCAAAGTCTAGGCGACCATTTTAGGGTGCATACAGCGCCTACAACACTATACGATGCCTCTAAAGATGATCAGGGTCGACTCGGTCTAGTCTTAATATATTGGTTGAGTGTATCCGATGTGATACTAATGGTCACAATTGCAATATGTCCAATCTTATCAACTGTTTCCCTCTGGGAAGCAATGACAACTCTATTAATGGTATCAACCATAGATGGTGCCACTGCAGGAGCCCTCTGCCTAGCCAATTGTCTGTGAGTAGGTACAACATGACTAGCCCTATGATACTGACTGCGGTCTATAACTTTGTCGCACCCCTATCCAAAATAACCAAGAAGATCTAGGTAGTTGACGTTGAGACCCAAACAAATGTTAGCATACAACTTTTGTTCAAAATACAAAGGAATCTGGTTGTTATTGGGACAATGACCATGTGCACCAAATAAACGAGGGGATATCATGCATGCAATCTCTAGAATCACACACTGTGTAACCTGATATGCCCTCACCTTGGGCATATCTTGCTAGTAAGGGAAAACCTCTCATTTGATGATATCCTTTGAGACCTACTCCTAGACCTCGGCTAAGGATACATCACCCGAGACCTCAACTCTCAACTTTCAAAAAACAACACCTATAATCTCTAGTGTGTATGCAATCTATGAACCCATGTGTGCGCTCAAATCCTCTAGACTCCTCAAAATGGTGATACATATATCCATGTACACACTCTCCTAAGATCTAGTGATATAATCTTGTAATCGTTACATCTTATGGGTAGCAAACTGAAATATAGCACCTACATCAGGAACGTGAGGAGCCTAATGTGTGTTAGCCTGACGTGCAACACTGAGTTACGCTGGGTAACCTTGAGGTGTGACACCCTATTTCGAGTCACCGTGAGGTGCGTGACCTAGAGGAACCTCGTCCTGGGGTATAATGGCATGATCGTGTGTGGCCATCTAGGGGTAACATGTGTTCAATGTTAAAATTTATTTACATTACACATGCATGTAAAATCATAACCAATTTGATATAAAATCATGCCATTTTAACTATAAAATAATATTAAAATCTAAAATTATACAAGTACAATTCTAAATTAATTAATTTTAATGAAACTAAACACATAAGATGTCGAGAGAGAGAGAGAGAGAGAGAGAGAGAGAGAGAGAGAGAGAGAGAGAGAGAGAGAGTTTTCCTAATGTTTTAAAAATTTCTTTCAAAGGTTTAGAATTTTTCTAAATTTTCCTATGGTTTCAATTTTTTCTAAATTTTCCCGAGGATTTAACTCTTTGTAAATTTACCTAAGGTTTTAAATGTTTCTAAATTTTCTTAATGTTTTGAAATTTTCTAATAAAAAAAATTACTAGCATTTTTTAACATTGCTAACTATTTTTTTTAAATAAGCAATAACATTACTGACATTTTCTACCATTTTCTAACATTTTTGAACATTTACTAGCATTTTATAATTTAAATCTAATTTTTTTAAATTAAAAATAATTGGAATTGAAAAACTAACTAGAAATGAATAACTAACTAGAAACAAATAACAAACTAGAAATGAAAAACTAACTAAAATAATTCATAAACATATAATTTACAATAAAAATAATTTAAAAATGAGAAATGTGTATCCCTAGAATATACGATGGTTGAAGGAGCTTGAAAATGATCCAAGGAGGTTGACTCCAACACCAGGGGTCCACAAGCACAGTAAAAGTGAAATGTGAAAATGACCTCTCTACTGGAAATTTAAAGAAAATTTGGTGGGAGGGGGGTCTTCGCATGAAGGCTCTTACGTGGGGTACTTTGGGAGAAGGGGATCCTCATCTTGACTTGAAGACCCCCCATTCGTGTGAACACCCCAAAAATGAAATTTCAGTGCATATACAAAATTTCTTTGTCCCCAAAAGTGGGACACACTTTTGTGGGATCACCCAACTGCATGTCATTTATTTATTATCTATCTCTACATAATCCTTGATAGTTCAAATAGTTCATTTGTGCTTTTATTCCACAAAATGATTATCACTTATTGCAATTTATAGGACAATTACCTCTCCTTTAAACCATGTCTCACTCTTTGACAAATGGTGCAATCAAACTCATCAATGTCGACACCTTTGATGTACATATGGCTCTTCAAGTATTTGGAATTGCAACATTTGGTCAAAGAACTAAGACAACAATTAGATACAAGTTAGAGCTTTGTGATTGACTCCACTTACAAAAAACTACCTTACCAAGAAAGTTTAATGATCTTATGAGTACAGAGAAAATCCGAAAGGGTTCTATATTCCAACTCTTAGAATATACTATTCCAACCATTTACAACATGAGGTGAGCCAATAACTACTACAACTTTATTACAATAAACCATTCTCATTTTCTTGTGCAATTAGAACACAATACTAATACTACAATTTTATTGAATTCTATAGGTGGATTCTAGCCTCTAAATTAGAGGTTCTATGCACATATCATGATATCATTGGTGATCCCACCTTCTTCTTCAAAGAACTAGAGAAAATTGCACAATAATATGTAGGGAATTCATCAAACACATACACAAATGTAGGAGACATCGGTACATCAACACAACAAAGTCCTACAAAATTGATATTTGGCCTGCATGCATCTCTATGAAAAAAGAAGCGCACCTCAACTATTACTCCTATCAAAACTTTGAAATCATTTCAAACACAATGAATGATAAAATGTTGTATAACTATGAAGAAATAAATCCACCAATTCAACAACAAGAGAGGAAATGGGCACATGTTTATTTTTTATATGGTTGATAGTGAGAAATTGAAGTACGTGTCACTTGCTTCAATGAAGTTGCAGACCTCCACTTTCCAATGTTCAAGTTGAGAGTGTATATACATTATCTAGTGGCACCATTAAAACTACAAACAAGTTTTATAATAAGTTGAATAGTGAAATAGAAATCCCTTTAATGGATGATTCAAAGCTTAGCCTTTGTGATGATTACCTCTTAATTCTTTCACACCCATTAGAGGTCATGACTCATAATACTAATTCTTTAATTGATCTAGTTGGAATTATCATATGTGTGTATCATGCCTCTATAATAAAAAGAAAAGAAGCAACTGAGTTCCGTATGAGAAGTCTCAAAATGATAGACATGTCTACCTCCACTATAAATTTTACTTTGTGGGGCTGAGCAACTCAAAAAGAAGGCACACAAAAGTAGGAGATGTACCATTTGCAAAAGGTGATTGTTCTTGTGATAAGAAATGGTCGTATAGCAGAATATAATGGTAAGGTGGTAAGAACACTAACCACTTCTCAATTGTTTATCAACCTTGATATTGACGAAACAAAACAACTACAATCTTAGTTTGCACAAAATGGGAATGATCTACTCATGCCAACAGTAGACCTTATAGATGCACCTTGACTTTTAACATGAAAGATAATTTCCAATATCAAAAAGGAGGCTTTAGATATAACAAAACCCATGTTGTGCATTGTTAAAGAAACCCTGGTTTTCATCAAGTCAAAAAAATTGTTATCTTGCTTGCCCCATTGAGATTGGGGGAAAACAATGTAAAAAAAGAGTCAAATAGAATAGCGAGGGAAAATGGTTTTGTTCAAAGTGTGTAGCTACCTTCCTAGATTTTAATTATAAATAAGTTCTTCAGCTCAAGCTTGAAGTTCACACAACTGTTATATGGGCAACTTCTTTCGATGAGGTCGTAACTAGACTCATTGGCATACCTACAAAAGAACTGTATATGCTACAGTTCAATCAAGAAGTAGAGGCAAGTCGTGAGGACGTTATTAAAAGTCTACAATATAATGAATTCCTCTTCGCCCTCTTGAACAAAATAGAAACACATAACAACAAAGCACAATTGAAATCAACAATATTAGAAGCTGATAGGTTTGATTTCATAGATGAAAGCACCTTTTTGTTACAAGAAATTCCTACGCTCTGTTTTGTAAATACAAAATAAAGCTTCATAAAAAGTTCTTATTTATTAGGGTTTTTTGTAACTATTCTTTCTTTTCTAATTTGTGTCAACTACTATCCGTGTAACATCTTTCCATGTATAGGGTTCTAAAACCCCTTCAAAACTTGTTTTTTACCCTTGCTATTAATAATATTTATATTTATGGTTCTAATATGATATATTTTGTACAATATTCATGTTATAGATGGTGCTCTAAATGAGTTTATTTTGGTTTGTTTCTATTTTCTGTTACAGACGCTATGAATGTTTTCTTGTCCTATCACCTAGAGGATAACTAGATGACATGGCTTCATTTAGACAAATTCAAGAGGGGAGCTCTACTGGGAAATAGTTTGAAGAGAGAAGTTTACAATTTCTATTTATAAAATACTTCAATTTGGCATTTGCTTTTGATATTAGTGTTGGAACTCTTAAACTTGTATAATGTTTCTATGTAGAGAGATAACTACAATACGTTTTTCCTCTTCTTTGTGTTCCAGACAATGAGCTCAAATGTACAATATTTTGAAAGACAAATAAACCAGAGTAAGCCCATTGTTCTACAATCTCATAATAGAATTTGTCTATATTATGTGTGTCGTAAAGAAGAAATAAGTGTGCATCGTACCATCTAGCATGCTCAACACTTGCACCAAACACTAGGTTAGCCATTGCCTACCCACTTGCAAGCTTCTACAAGTTCCCATAATCGATAGTCCTATAAGTCAAGCCCTTAGCCTTCCTTATATAATTAGATTGCTTGAACTTCCCTCACCATGGGAATGTCCTATGCTAATAATCTGGTGATTTACTAATCCCTTCATTGTCTTAATCGATTCTCTCCATTATGACTCCATCTTCTCACATATTGGCTAAAGCATCTACTTCTTTGTTACCTTCTCTTTATATATGGTTTATAATTCTATCTTCAAAAAACTTTAGTAGTTATAGGGCTCTCCCAATTATTGAATTAAGTTTACAATTAGGGGTTATGCTTCTTCTCACCATGTTAAGGATAATCTATGAGTCTCCTTCTATTTCAAGCTTATTAATCCTTAAATATTTGCATAAAGAAGACCTTCAATCAAGGCTTCCATTTTCACTTCGTTATTCAAAGCCACACCTATTGGTCTTGCTAATCTTGCACATATTTATTGTCCCATTGATGAATGATGTATCCAATTCTCACTATTCTTGGGTTACCTCATGATGCACAGTTAAAATTTAACTTGTGCCATATAAAGTTGGGTTTCATCCATTTTCACTGCTCTCTTTTATGTTTACTTTCTTTCCCTCCATTCCTAACATGTGAAGGGATCTGCAAACCAAACCATTCTTTCCTCATCTTGTTGTCCCATATTGTGGAATTCACTTCTTATGTGTCATAATTTTTTAATCTATAGTTATTCATTTCTACAATTGTTACCTCTACCTTATTATTTAAATAGTTTATATCCATCTTTCTATGTTGAAAGATCCTCCTATTCCTTTATCTCTAAATTTCCCATACCATAATTGAAGGAGAAATTATCCATAATGCTCCAGATATGTTGGTTTTCATATACTTGGCCACCCTTTTATTAATTTCATAAGATTGTTAGGAAAGGTTGTCCTCCACCCTAATTTATTTCTCAACCAAAGTCAACATTCTTGAGTGTAAGAACAATTGACAAACAAATGGTCTACCATTTCTTCTTCAGCTTCCATAAAGGGCACCTTGATGACCCTTCAAATCCTATCTTAGTGAACCATTTAGCTATTAATATTTTCTTTTGTAGTGTTTCCCATAGAAACATGCCTAATTTTGGTAGATAGAGCTTATTCCAACAAATATGAATGGGTATATTTTTTTTCTCTCTTACTTGTGAGCCCAGTAAAGCTTTATAGCCTTCCTTCACTCTATAGTCCCGTGTTTTTTCTTTTGTCCATATAAGTTTATCTTCTCCTTTCTTAATTGTGATTTTCTCAATCGTTAGGATACTTTGTATTGTTTCTTTATTTTCCTTTTATTGAAGTTTGCAACACAAGCACCTAGGATCAAACAATAAATGTAAACACCTTCCACAAGCAAGGGTGGCAAGAAAATAATTGTTATCTTCCTCAAAAGCAAAAGGATTATAATTTGCAAGATAATTACAATGAAGAGTTGAATTGATTTTATAGAAAGCAACTATGCTTAAAATAAAAAAGCTGACTCAAACTAAAATTAGAAAACTAAAGCTAAGATATGCAAACCCCCCATAATGCTAACAAGGGTGAGGAATGACAAGTCCACTGAAACTTTGTGTCACTAAGAAGAAGATGAAGGCAAGCCCCATGCAGAAGAAACATGACCTTTTCTTGTTTACGATGAAAAAGACTGAGGAGATGAAATATGGTGTTTCTTCATGGCCTCCTCTAAAGCCTCTAATCACTTCCAAAACCTAGAAATTGAACGACCTTCCTTACCATAGAAACTACAAGGATCACCCGATTTCTTCTTAGTCTTGGAGGAATACTCGCCAGACTTAGAATATTTACCATAGTCAGGGTTGGATTATGGTTGTGAAGTAGACTTCAGTGGTGGCTTGGAGGAACTCTCATTACCTATTGAATTTATCTTCAGCCTCTTTGTCTATGTTTGCTTCCCCTGAGATTTATGAGCTGCCAATACTTGGTTTGTTGATCCTGGAAGAGCATCCAACTGTGTGAGCTTGGACTACTCATGTGTTAATCGATCACAAAATACCTCAAAGGTACGCATGGTAAACCATAGACCCAAAGCATCCATGGTGGAGTAGAGTGTAGAAGAGAATATCTAAAATAAACCTCAAAGCTTAAAGAGAATCAAGTATATACACAGAGTGTTTGTTTTGTTCTTACCATAACCCTATAAAAATGATCATAGTGATTTGAATATCATTAAGAAATCCTCAATAGATGGAAAAGAATCAGGTGCCAAAGTAGTCAACTCTGCCTCAATCTGAAGTTCCCTAAATTGATTAATGGCACCAAAAATATCATGAAACTTAGTCCACATAGCCTAAGGAGTCATTCAACCCTCTAGGTGAAAAAGAAGATTATCTGTAACATGTAAAAATATCAAACCCACAGCCTCATCCATTATGTTTTTGTGTTGTAGAACCTCAAATGGACATTGTAATGGAGGCTAATTCTCATCCAAACAGGACCATAACCCCTTAGACACTAGAAGTCTAGTCATATATGTGCCTTCCAGGTATGATAATTGTATGGAGTAAGATGGTCACTTGAGGAGGTGTCCATCACGATGTTCTAAAAAAACACCCTCACAACACAAAAAAACCAAACCCTTGTACATATTTGAAAGTTGGAAAGCATGAAAAGGAGAAAAATACTTCAAAAAATTCTCTATGTACCTAGTAAATTTTCTAATGAAATAAACTACGGATCTAGAAAGAGTGTTTAAACACCTTTTCTGACACCTTTTTGTTTGCAAAAAATGGAGTTCGTATGCAAAAGTTACGCCCCAGAAGTGCAAAAACAAGGTATGACTTTGACTGGTAATAAATATAATAAAAAAACAATATCAAGAAAAATAACTTTCACCAATGGATCAGGATTAGAATCAAATTTTCTATGATATCTCGTTTGCCCAATTTTGATACTGCATGATAAAGTTATGGCCAAAAAACCACCACTAGGTCAATTTTTTTTTTTATAGCTAAATTAGTGAAATACTGCTAAATTTAGTTGAGCGTCTAATTTGATGGGACTGTCAAAAATTATTGGTTGGAATGATGACATCATGCATATCTTCTACATGTACTTTACATGTAGAAGAAAAGTATGCATCTCCTTTTTGAGTTTTAAAGAAAAAACTTTGGCTTTAATTAAAAAAATGTTGCCCTTTTCATTGGAATTTTTTAAAATTAAAAAAAATCAGTCATACATTGCTTTGTGTTGCACATTGGTGATTTTCTATGTGCTGACCTATGCTGACTGGGAGCTTGCATCAACACTGTATGAGCCTTGTTTTGCATGTAACATAAAAAATTTGGCCCAAATTTGACAAATTTTATATAGATTTAGGGGTTTTTGGGCATTCTGAGTTCAATGGTGAGATCTATTTTGCACCAAAGTGCATAGATTTTTTTTAGCTAATCCCAAATTTCATCTCATTTTCCTTGTCCTTAACTTGCAAGATAGGATCCCTCAAAAGACAAACATGAAGCAGCATGTCTAAAGCTCCGATATCATGTTAAATTTTGCAACACAAGCACCTAGGATCAAACAACAAATGAAAACACCTTCCACAAGCAAGGATAGAAAGAAAATAATTGCTATATTCCTCGAAAGTAAAAGGATTATAATTTGCAATATAATTACAATGAAGAGTTCAATTGCTTTTATAGAAAGCAATTGTGCTAAAAATAAAAAAGTTAACTTAAACTAAAATTAACAAACTAAAGCTAAGATATGGAAACAAAAGGTGCATCATATGCACAACATAAAAATAGAGCCTAACTAAATTAGGTTGAACTCAATTTAGACTCACTAATTGAACTTAAGCTAGAGCATGAATGTGCAAATATGTGCTTTAATTATGTATAATAATATGTATGGGAATATTCTCTAGCACGTGCATAATTAATTAAAGAAACATATGCAAGTGCGCCTAAAGAAACTGATATGCATGCTCTAACACCAGTGATAGTGGTGTGACGTATAAGGATTTCTATTTCCATCCTAATGATGGATCTCCATTAGGAGTCTCTATATAGTCCTTGATATGTTTGCCCTGTGAATTTTCTAAAAACTCTTTAGCTCTATTCGTAATCTCACTATTGCTCAATGTTGGGTATCTGCCCCATGAGTCACTCTAGAATAGAGCTTTTCTGCCATTTTCTATATCCCACAAGATGTTTTCCATGATATTTTTTATGATCTCTAGTAAAAAAAAATCCAAACTCTAGAGATTTTGGGAGGATTTGTTGTCTTAAATATGTTTCTTAGATCTAACCCCTTTGTATATCTTAACCCATTTCCTATGGGTTCTTTGTAAACTTTGCATACTAATTTTGCACCTAATGATATCCTTTGGCACCTAAGATTTTTTATTTCAATTTCTCCTTCAATAGGTTTGCATAACTTATCCTAGCTAATCAATGCTAGCTTTTTTGTTTAGAGATTGTTTGCCAATAAAATGTTCTCATCTTGTTTTCAATCTTATTTTTTTGCACCACTTGTGAGGGGAAGACAAGACATTGGGTAGATTACTATTGTAGAAAGGAATTTTTTTAGCATCATTGTCCTGCTTGCATTTGATAACCATCTCCCTTTCTAAGAACCTATCTTTTGGTTAATTTTATTAAAAATTTGGTCCCACTATTTGTTTGATTTGTTCCCTTTGTCCAAATAAGCCCTAGGTATTTACAAGGAAAGTTTTCTATCTTCAAACCTAATGAATTGCATATTTTTGTTTCTTCTCTTATATTTGTATTAAAGAAGAAAATTTCTGATTTCTTAACATTCACAATTTGTCTTGATGCCTTAGAATATGTGTTTAGGATACTTTTAAATTTATTTGCCTCTCTCTTGTTGCCTACCCCAAAGAGCATATTATTGTTTGCAAACTATTAGTGTGTGATATTTTATAATCCTTTTGTGATTTTAATTCCTTTGATTTCATTGTTTGCTTGATCAACACTTATTGCTCTTCCTAATGCTTCTGTAAGTATTATGAATAGAAAGGGAGACATTGGGTCCCTTTGTCTAAGTCATCTTGTTATATTGAAGTAGCCCTCCAGAGGTCCATTGATTAGTATTGAGAATTTTGGACTTCAGATGCAACTAAAAATTAGATTGATCCATTGCCTAGTAAAGCCAAATGATTTTAAACATTTATATAAGCAACACCAATATACTTTGTCACATGCTTTTTGGATATCTAATTTAATTAACATATTGGGTTCTACATTATGTTGTATGGAATGGATTATTGTTGGGCTATTATTCCATCAAATATTGATCTGACCGGGACAAATCTGGTCTTTTCTTCTGAGACTATGCTTGGAAGTAGTATTTTCAACCTATTTGTTAAGGCTTTAGGCATGATTTTATAAATAGTTGCATAAAGAGGTGGGCCTGAAATCATCCAGATTTTTTGATATCTTTTTTTGGAATGATTGTAATGGAGGTGTTGTTTATTTCTTTAAGAACTCTTCTTGAATTTTCTCATGTGTTCAATGGCTTTCGTCATCTCATTTCCAAGAAAATGCTAGAACTTTTGAAAAAAATCATGTTGGGAAACCATCTGGCCTCAAGGCCTTATTAGGGTGAAGTTGATTTAGAGTGTTCTCTATCTTTGTGAGCATTCTATTTTATTGTGTTGAGATTATTTTTGGGATGTTTTTTAGCATTTTTTCTTGTGATTTGAGATCTGAACTATCCCAATTATTTAATATATTCTAAAAATTCTTAACTACTGCTTCAAAAATTTCATTTGGATCCTTAACTCTATTTCCTCTTTCACCTTTGAGTCTATTGATTCTATTAAAGTTCCTTCTTTTCTTTGTGTTGTTGTGAAAGAATTTTGTGTTTCTGTCTCCCTCTAAAAGCCAAATTTCTCTTGATCTTTGTTTCCAAAATATCTCTTATTTTGTTAGTATATCCTCTTATTCCTTTAATAAAACTTTTTTTCATTTTAGTATCTATCTTGGTCCATCCTTGTTCTTATTACCACTTCATTCAACTTTTCATTTTCCTCTTATATTCTCTCTTTCTCCATAAAGATGTTTTTAAACTACTCTTCATTCCATTGGAGGAGTTTTTGCTTAATAATTTTTAATTTGGAGGTGAAACAAAATATTTTGGATCCTGTGATCTTTGCTTCTTTCTACCATCCTTCTACCATTGCTATAAAATGCTTACCCTTTATCCACACCTTTTCAAACTTGAATGGACATTTTCGTGGTCTATGTTCCTCTTCTATGGTGAGTTAGATCGTAAAGTGGTCTGGGCCCGCATTTGTCAAAATTTTGGAGGTTAATATATTCATGAAATTTGTTAAATTACCCTTGAAAAATAACTTTTCTAGTGTTCCTGCAATCATGTTGAAGCCACTCCTCCTATTATTCTATGTGAAGGTTCCATTATTTCAAGGAATATCCCATCAATTATTGTTATGAACCCATTCATTGAATTATTTATGGGATTAGGATTATATTCTACCACCTCCCCTCTTGCCTAAGGTGTGTAATATGGCATTGAAGTCTCCACCTATAATAACATTTATCTATGATTTTGGCTCATAAATGCTTTGATCTCTTTCCAAACCTCTTTCTTTTTGTTGGTCATGGTAGGTCCTTGTGCATTAATGAGGATGAATCTAGGAGTACTAGTGACACTTTTAACCCATCCACCTTGCTAGCTTTTACAAAGTATGCTTTCATACCTGATACCTTCCTTGGATCTCAGATCATAACTAGTCCTCTTGATGTGCCATATGCTGGGACACTTTATTTCTTCCAAAGCCCTATTCTCTTATTAACAAATTTCACTTCTTCCAAAGTTATCTTGGATTCTTGAATTATCAATAATTATTTTTGAAAGGTAGAGATGCTGCACTTAATTAAGCGTTGTTTGTTAGGGGCATTCATGCCCCTGACATTCTAGGTTGTCAGTTTCATTTCTCCTCTAGGAAGGACCTTCCCCTTCCTTATTTATAACAATGATGTTAATTTTTCTCGATCTTCTGCTACACCTGCTAAATTCCTTAGCTTTGTTAATGATTTCCTCCCTCTTTGATTTTGTAGCCTTACCATACTTGAAGGTTTCTTTGTTTGGACATATCAAATCCATACCTAGCTCTAAGGTCCTTAGGCTCATATATTTCTCCTCTTGTTGCTTGTTCAAATAAGGCTTTTGATTCTTCATTTTCTAGAGCTTCAAGTGCAATGATTTATTTGATAAGCCTTTACTTTTCCTCTTCTACATTTGTATCTCCTACCACTTTTTCCTTGTGTTCTGAATCTTCTACCCCTCAAGGTTGATTAAAACACATTAGAACATAGATCACTTCCAATTCCATTGCAATACTTTCATCCTCTAGCTTATCCTGATGTTTTCCCATCTTGTAATTAACTTCTACTATTACTCTTGTTTTACTTTTTCCCCTTTTAATTGGAAGCTCTACCTCTTTAATTTTTCTTTTATATATATGATCAATTGTTTCTAATTGTTCTTTAACTTCCTCATGAAAGGCTTTTGAGTGTAATAATAGTTTACCTAATGTCTCCTTGTTTGAGGATAGAGATTTTAACATATCCTCTTGTGATGTAGGGGGACCCCTACTACCCCCTTTTGAACTAATTTTAGGATCTTGGGTGTTAACTATAAAACCTCCAACTTCATCGTTGAAGTTTATACTAATCCCTTGTTCCATGGCTTTGATCACATTAAACAATTTTTTTGTGCTTGAGTTCACTTTTGTTAGTACATTACCTCTAATGATACTAGAGAAGTATTCCAGTTTAATATGAAAGCTCACTAGCTCTGTAATTATTTCTAATGGTTCCAAAATGTTATCAATGTCTACTAACAAAATTTTGGCCTCACCCCTTTTATTGTTTAAGTATTTATCTTCTGCATCTATGAAAACAGCCATGGAATTACCAATTGCCTCAAGGGTCTTTATATGAATGTACTCTGGTGCCAATTCACCAATTTTAATCCTTCTTGGATAACATTTTGGGTCACAAGATTCAGTGTTAAAATTTGGGAACCAATCAAAATAATGAAAGCTAAATCCTTTGTATATTAGAGGATATACATCTAACAAATTTTTAATGCATTCATTTTTGCATTAAATAAATAAGACATTCTCAACTAGGAAAGAGATACTTACGTGACCAAGGAAGCTCTGTTTCCATTAGTTCACAATATTTTTAATTGATTATCCTATGGCACCCCATTTTACATATAACCCTTACTTCCTGTGGAAATCTCACCTTGCTTTCATGATGGTTGTTGGTATTACAAAGGCTATATTGTCCCATCTTTATTATATTTGTTCATTGGAGGTAGCATTGGATGTCCTAGCTCCACCCTTTTGAGAATGAATTCACAAATTTTGTCGATTGGACCATAACAGGGGCTTGAGAGCTTTATAGTTGTTCCTTGTGGCTAAGGCATGATTTTTAACAATGGACCAGTTGAATCTATTGTGATCTACTGAAAGGGGTTTCCTGCTTATTTCTTGCACACAAGCACATTGGGATCCTATTTGCTCCTTTGGCAAATGGAGGGAGAAGCTTTTGTATATTAGTTTTTTGTGATATGCCCCCCTTGTCATTTATGTAGCTATCCTTCTGTAGATTAAACTCAGAGTGTGGGTGTTTTATAGATTTGTCAAAATTTGATGCTCGCATCTGCAGATGGCAATAAGTGTGAACCCTTATGTTACCTAGAGGGATTTGATTGGCACCCATAGCCATAGTTTCAGAGGATCTTATTATATTTTGCAATCTAGAAAGGCATCTGGCCTTTCTTTGTAGAATAGTTTTCCATTCTCCATTAGAGGAGGGGATTGTAGGAGGGCTTCCATCCTCCTAAAAGAAATTCTTGATTATTCACATTGCTCGAAAGCAGATATTTGCATTGTCTGCCAAATAATTTATTTTATTTATTACGAATAATTTTTAAGCTTTAGCTATATGATCTTTAATTTAAACATTCCTTGTTGGTAAAGAGCCTAAAAAATAAAAATGAGGCCACTAGCTTCTTGAAAATTTGAAGCTTAAAGTTTTAAAGTTGTCCATTATAAAAAAAATTCAGAGGACCTCATGCTTATAAAAGTTCCTAAAAATTTAAAAGAACATTGGTCAAGGTATTTTAGTAAGCATCCCTCCAACCTTATATATGGACTCAATGTGCTCTCAATATACGATGATTAAAATCAACTAGAATGATCCATTTAAATACATAACCCTAAACACATAACTCAAGACCTTTTAGAACCTTGATACACTTAATTGATAAATATATAAAAAAGTTGTTTAATTCTAAAAAAAAATGCCAAAAGAATATAAAGAGAATATAAAGAGATGTACTAAATGATATAAAATGAAAAGAAAGAAGTACAAAGTGATATAAAATGAAAAGAAAGAAGTACAAAGTATTCACTTTTTTACTCTCTACATCTATTTTTATAACAATACAATATATTAAATTCATAGTGAATTATTTCTGAAATAGATTATGTAGATGAAAAAAATCTGTGAACAATTGGATTAATGAATATAACCTGTAAACAAATAATCTCAAAATATGGCGCCAAAAAATCACTTTTTACGTTTGAATTTTAGAATGATATTTTTTTAATATAAATTTTTAGTTGTCGAAGTCACCTAAGAAAATTGCTGGCCACTTGTTGCGGGTCCAATTAAACCAATTAAAACTCTCCATTGAATAATTTTGCATGGGAAAAAACCCTTATTTATAAGCAAGTCCAAAATGTGCTGAGAATATCATAGAATTTTGGAGCGAGAAGACGAAAGATCAAAGTGAGCAACAAGTACGGCGAAAAAAATCTACACAATCTGCGAAGAGATTAAATAAGTGGAGAATAATAGGTAGAGATTGTCCAAAATAGAGCAAATTTGGTTCCCGCGCTGGGATCACTTTGAAATCGTAGAAAACACTTTTTCCCTCCTGCTATATACTCACCCCACTAAAACTCAATACGGACATTCTTTACAGAGGGGGTTGAGTTGAGCGGAGCTGAGCTGAGCTTGGAGAGCCCATTCGTTTTTCCCTGTATTCTCCTGCATTTTTCTAGGGGTTCTCTAAGCTCCCAAAAATGTCACCTGCCAAGAGAACCCGACATTCCATAGCAGAGTTCGAAGCTGCGGTCTCCTCGGCCAAAAAACAGAAGCTGGAGGGCCAAGCTGTGACTGCTAATGGCAGCGCTAAAGAGAATGGCACCCCCGCAGCTAAAGAAAATGGCGCTCCCGCTGCTAAGTCGAAGGCCGCCAAAGAGAATGGGACTCCAGCAGCTAAGCCGAAGGCCGCCAAAGAGAATGGAACTCCAGCAGCTAAGCCGAAGGCCGCCAAAGAGAATGGGACTCCAGCAGCTAAGCCGAAGGCTGATAAGGGAAATGGCGCCATTGCCGTTAAGGAAAATGGTGCCCCTGCTGCTAAGGAAAATGGCACTCCCGACGCTAAGCCAAAGGCTACCAAAGAAAATGGGGCTTCGGCTGCGAAAGAAAATGGGGCTTCGGCTGCTAAAGAAAATGGTGCTTCGGCTGCTAAGGAAAATGGTACTTCCGCCGCTAAGCCAAAGGCAGCTAAGGAAAATGGTGCTTCAGCTGCTAAGCCAAAGGTCGCGAAGTTGGCCGGAAGCGACAGCCTTATCGGATCGCCTGTCCCCAAGGCCGAGGCGCAGAGCAAATGGCCCTGGCGGTACCAGGACACGGTTAGTTTTTCTCCAACCTTTAGTGGCTATGCCACTTGTCATTTCTCTTTTGAATAGAACAAGGTTTTTAATTGGGGTGGGTTAAGAGGGGTTTTGATTTTTAGTCAATATGCTTGCGAATGTTGGGCTAATCATTTGTGGCGATCGCTTCATTTACATTTTTATGTTATTGTTTTGACCATCTACTGCAGAAAAGTAAGAACAAAAGGACCAACGGCAAAGAATGGTACGATATTCCTTTTTTTTTTCTCCTTTCGGATCTCTATGTTGTTTCCTCACTCTGTTTTGATGCATGTTATGTTCTTAAGTAGGATTCTATTGTATATTGGTTTGAAAAATTCAGTGATGATGGCGAGGAGATAATGTTGAAGGCAAAGGCTCATTTTACGCAAGCTCGGGTGGACGGGGTCCTCTATAATCTGGGTGACTGTGCTTTTGTTAAGGTCAGTGGTTAATCTGTTTTATTTTTATAGCATGAACGTAGAGTTTTGGATACTTTTTGCATGACTGTTGCGGTGGAGTTTCTATAATGCCTTGAAACTGTAGAAAGCAATCTTATTGTCTTGCAAATATAAGAAACAAAGTAAATCATTGTACAGTAGGTCCGTTCCAAGGAAATCTGAAGGACCCAATTTAAAAAGTTTTGTATTTCAGTGCAACATTGCCAGAGTTTTCCCCTAAAATATTAGGTCATTCGTTTTTTCAAAAAATGACATTATTTGGAATTTCCTTTCCTGGCATATCACTTTTGTTAAAATAAAGATAGATAGATAGATAAAACTTTAATGCTTGCGGATCAACTAATTGTGATATTTTATATTTATAAATATCTGGCTTTCAATTTGTTTTTGCACGTTTCCCCAATGCTTCATCACTCGAACTAGTTGAAGGTGCTTTATCTTACTGAGCAAAATAGTGAATATAGCAATTCAGCGAAAATGTTTCACATAGGAATAAAATGACCTAGTACCTGCACTATTTAAGAACTTTTTTTTAAAATTAAAATCTTATTGCTTAAGAACATGCACATTTGTACGTGTTGTTCATTGTCAGCTTGATGGGTGTATGGTCTTGGACTTTATTTGGACGTGTCTACTGTTTTTCTATTTGGCTGAATAAAAAACACATTTGTAATTTATTTATTCACACATTTGGTGTTTGGGCCGTGTCCTGGCTTGCACCTCCGTTTAAGCAAGTAAGAAACGTCTTTAAGGATAACTGCTATGTGTACTACTTGTTTTACTTTACTGTTAAGTTTGAAGCTTTTACACAAGTCTTTGAATAAATGTTATGTTGTGAAGGAAATAGATGGATAACGGTGTCTGCTTAGACTTTATGGAGAGATCACACTCATCAGTTTGATACCAAATTGTTAATGCTAAATAGTTTGAGCAGCCCTTTTTAGTAAAAGGGCCGTTGGCATTACCACTTGGACAATTGCTATAACTTGGTCTTTGCTTCACATGATTCAAACAACATGTTTGCACATTACTTTATCTTAGTTTCCGAACTTTGAATAGTAGATGTAGTTAATCAAGTTATAATAACCATTGTAAGTTGAAACCTTGATAAATTCAAAATATAGATACAATTGTTTTGTAATATGTTCAAAGCATCTATAAGGAATTGATTTGATATACCGCATGGATTGTGGATTTAAGACCTTGATTTATTGGCCATATATGTCACGTGTGAATAAATGTCTTTATGCAAGTTGTTTTGGTTCAAGTTTTTATTAATATTAGATCCTCATTTGAGTTGTCCAGTTATTTGTGCTCAAATTACTAGTGTGTAAATGTTTTTGTAGGTAGACTGCTTAAAGATGTGCTAGTTTTTAGTTCTTATTTATTCATACTCAAGTTTCCATTTAAAAAACCCATCTTACATCTTTGGCGTGTTAAAGGTTTACCCCTTTTTCCTCTTATGCAATTTGATCATTACAGGCTGAAGATGGTGCACCAGACTATATAGGTAGAATTGTTGAATTTTTTGAGGCAGCTGATGGATACCATCATTTTACTTCTCAATGGTTCTACAGAGCAGATGATACAGTAAGAATCTTGCTATTCTTCTTCTAACTGCTTATGCTTTTTAGTAGGAGCTGTACAATCATTTCTATGTTGGCTAATGTTTGTGATTTTCATTTGCCAGGCCATAAAAACACAAGCTTCTATTCATGAGCCAAACCGAGTTTTCTTGTCTGAAATAAAAGATGACAATTCGCTTGAATGCATCACCTCAAAGCTCAATGTTGTTCAAGTACCTCCAGTGGTATGTTTGTTGATCAAAGTACCATCTCATTGAATTTAATCAGTCATAAGATATCTATTCTATGATCATAACTGTAAATATTAAAAGCACGGTGTATTGTATAATTATAATATTAACTATATCCATGAAAACTACCATTTGATATTCATTGCATTTGTATTGTGATTTGGGCTCACTAATTAATTGTCTTGCCATCTCCAACCATAAAATTTTATTTCTTTGACTTTTATGCTTTTTGCGTGTCACCTTTCTTTAGAAGGTTTTCATATTGTTCTCTCTCAAATTCCCATGGGAATTTGTATTCCCAACAAAGCATGTGCAATTTATTCTCACCTTTCTTTAGAAGGTTTTCATATTGTTCTCTCTCAAATTCCCACGGGAATTTGTTTTCCCAACAAAGCATGTGCAATTTATTCTCACCAAGCCTCTATTTCTCATGGTTTAAAGTTGGATGATTTTTCATAAATTTATACATCTTGATCTCTATCAGCCCTTCTGTTTTGAATAAAACTAGGTATCCATCAAACCCTTGCACCTGTCCCTTGACTGTCCCCCCTACAAGTGAATTCCGGAAATGTTGTGGAAATGTCTACCCATTTTAGGTGGTGGCAGAAAATGTTTAGGGAATGTCTGGCCCATAGTTGGCAAACTTGCTGATTACTTGCCGAGTTTTTGAGCTCCATGAGTTTTTCACAGATTAACTCACTGATCAGACTTGCCAAAAACTTGGTGAGTTTCTCACAAAAAACTTGGTGAGTCTGAGCTAAAAACTCACCTGTGCTTTGATAGTCCAATGTTAAAGCAAAAAATGTCATAGTTTTATTCATTTTTTTTGTTTTGAGCATTTGTGTTTGGAAGTGAGGAAAGAAAAGAGGCTTCCAAGCCCTTGGTAGCTGATTGCCTTTGTACAATAGTAAAGGTCATTTTTGGCTTTGCGGGGTGCTGCCCCTTGACTCTGCCCCTAGACCCCGCAAGGGATGTTGCCCCTTGACCCCATCTTGGGGGGCTGCCCCCAAACCCCCGCTGAAAAATTTGGGGGGGGAAATTGTTGGTAAAAGTGGGAAAAATTAACCTTTGAGTCTGATTAGGCTCCATACAACAGCAACTAGACCCTTTAGTTTTACCTTTCCCTTAGTTTTTACTAGAGTTGGGAAGGGGAAGATGTAATTGTAAATTGTAATGATGTATTTACTTTTAGTTTTACAGAAACTATTTACTATTTTGCTTCTAGCCATCAATATTCCTGGTGAGAATGTGATTTTGTACCCACTTTGTGTTTAAATATATCTAGACTCAGCATGTTTCTTTTGTGTTCTCATTAATTGACTCATTGGATGCATCTTCTCATTGAATTTTACAAAAAAAAGCATTTCTAATTAAATTTAAACAGTCTTTTCAGTTCTTAAATTTTTCTTAAAATTGGCTGAGTTTTTCCCGAATTTTTTTAGGCCATTTCCAATGCGTTTGGGCATGTCTCTTGTTTGTCCTAGGGATGGCCAGGTATCCTGAATAGCAAAGCAGTTTTTAATAATGCTTTTATTAAAATGTTTTTTAATACCATTAATAAAATTAAGAATTTGGATTTCTGATTTCATTGCTCAAAAATGTCTCAAGCCTCAAAATTCTTGGTATGGTATTAGAGTAAGCTTTTATTCTCAGTTGCAAATGGGATTAAAGGTGCATTGGCCATGGTCTGGTTTGCTGTGGTAATGTGGGAGAAGTGCAAATAAATGTTTTCTTTTTGTTATGTTACTGGATACAGCCTTAAGATGTCTTGCACCTGTACTGGGCACATCTCGGTATGAGTTTGCTTGGGTCTGTCTTGGGTATGTACTTGGACTTCTGGGCACATCTAGGTATGTACATGGGTGCTTGGTAAAGCCTAGCTATGTACTTGGATGTACCTCAAAGGTATTGAGTGCCAACAAGTAACAAAATAAGACATTTTTTTAACTTTTTCTCATTCAAAAACCCTAAAATGCCCCATAAAGGATCATTCTTCCCAATACAATGATAATTTTGCCCTCTTCACTCTCCCTTTTCTCATATCTCACACCTTGTGCTGTTTATCATTGGTGCACCTCAAACCCATCAGGGTCTCCACTCCTAAACACCCATTAGTTAGTGGGATATCTTGTCACATAATAAATTTGATTACAATAAGGGAGTATGGGAGTGGGGGCCAGAATGAAGAACTTAGACAACTAAGATTATCACTATTAAGTGTCAACTGATAAAGATAAATATTAAATACTTTACTATCAATTAGTATTTAATATTTATTTTGATCACGACCATGTTGGCATTTGGCATTGATCAATGATGAAGTATCATACTATCAAATGTATTTAGTTTTACAATTCTGTATATTTCTTTAATTTTTTTGTTGTGCGTGTGCTTGAAGGCTTCTTGTGTCACCCCCCTAACCCCACACCACTCTTGCACTCTTTAGTCGGTCTAGGTATGCTGTTCACTCATTTCTCTTCTCTAGCTGGCTATCTTGATGATGGGTCATGGAGTAAGATGTTAATATCCAGATGTGCATTTGTGCATATCCATAGGGTGTGGATGTGCATCCTGGGCGCGTTCAGGTGCAGTGCCCAAAAAGTGACCTCTTAAAAACCAATTTTATATACTTTTAAAATATTTTTTGGCCCCAAAACCCTAAATCTGCACTCTTTTCATTTGGTCTCCATTTTTGTATTTTAAACGGCAGGTGATCAATGATCAATGATGAAGTATCATACTATCAAATGATTTAATTCTGTATATATATGTTTTTTTTGTATATATGTATGTATACACACTCACACATGTACCCAAATGTATCCAAAACCCCCAATTTTTTTCTTTTCACATATCCATGTATTGGGTTCTTGTACCCCCATCTGCATCCAGATTCGAACCAATAACTTAGCATTTAATGTTAACAATTATAATTATAATTTTTGATTTCATTGTTGAAAAATGTCTCAAACTTTTTTTTGATGTTGTAGTAGAGTCATTCATTATTGTTGATTGCAAATGAGATTAAAGGTGCATTGGCCATGGTTTGGTACATTGGTATTGTGTGAGAAGTGCAAATATACAAATTTCTTTTTGGGATATTATTGGCATGCAGGCTTCTGCAGACATCATCATCATTTTGACAGTGTCATGTTATATTGCTGCTATTCTCTCTCTATCTCTCCCTCTCCTGTGAACCCTGCGCTCCTCTTCCCCTATGTATTTTAAAATTTCATATATATATTGTGCTGTTCCTCCACTGTCCCCCAAAAAAGGCCCTTGGACCACTGTCCCCATCTTGGAAACACTGGGATGTAGCAATAGTTACTTCTACAGGCTTTTACAATACATTTCCTTGATTATAATAGTGCTTTGTCATCTGTAGAATGGGATTTGCCAAACAACTGTGGAGCAACACCTTAATTTTATGTTGCAATATAATTCTGAGTGACTTTTGCAATTGGTTTGAAGCTTGGTGGTTCATGAAACCTTCCTCTAGAACAGCTTGTACTATAGTTGCATTCAGATGCTATGATACATGATATGCTTTTATCATCTGAAATCTGCGATTTTACTACCTCCATTTGTAAACAGGGCCTAAGTGATCATTACTCTGATAGGTGTAACTATAATGGCAGTAAGGGGTGGAGTGTGTTAACAAAAACTATTCCAAAAGAATTAGCTGCTAAATAATTAATATAAATCTCATTGTTACATGGTGATGCACCTGTAGGGTTTTTTGTGTGTCCCTGTATTGGGGATGGGGGCAGCTTGGGGATGTTTCCTTAGGTCTGGCACTCTGAATGATAGATGCTTTGAGATTTTTACTGGGGCCAATGAAGGTATATAGACTAACTTTTCACAAGAATGCATCCAATGTTTGATAACATGGAGATTGTTGTGTTTTAAAAATTCCTAGTGTATATGCCAATATGATGAATGATTCTATAATGTATACATGTTTTTATATAGCTGTCCTCTTTGCCATCCCCAAAAATGGTCTCAAAAAATCTTGTCCCTGAAATGTGCCCCCCCTCTGTTCCCATGTCTTGGAAACTTGGTGGAACATAAATCTTAAATTAAAAAAAAAATCATTACTTTTTAAAACTTGAACTAGATATTGTATAGATAGTTATTAAAAGTGATTGCCTATCTTTAGAAAAAATTAAGCAAAATATGTTGAGAGATTGTTTGAGGCATTAAAAGTGGAATATATGATTAAAATATTATCTCTTGGCATATTCTACATAGATTTATCTAAAGATAGTTATGGTAGTTGCTTTTTCTTTATCTCAGTTAATTTTACATTTTGTGAAAGTATGGCTTTCCATTTGTTGTATTGGGATGTTAAAATTAAATCATTGACACCTTTCAGTTGGCCATCGTGCCTAGCCAAGATGCCCATTTGATGAATCTGCATTATATTGAAGCTATTATATCTGTAGTAATGCAGTATCACTCATCATCACTGTGTTTCTTATTCTATCTTGCAGATGGGTTCAGAGAAAGAGAAAAGGCAAATACCACCATGTGACTTTTATTATGATATGGGCTATGATTTGGCTTACACAACCTTCTATGTTCTGCCACCTCGTAAGTTTGATTAATGGTCATCATTATCAGTAGATTGTTGTAGAGTTCCTCTCTTTTTCCTTGATAATGCTTAAATGCTAAAGAGATGCTTAATGTGATTTTTTTAATTCAGAAACTGTGCCTGCAACCAGTGATTCAACCTCAGAGGTGTGTAATGAAATATCTCCCTCTGAATGGAATGGAGCAATTGAAAGCAAGGCACGGAGTAATGGAAGTTCTAGGAAAGCTTGCAGGGTCAAACCTGAAGTTTCTTCTACTGATGCAAATGGAGTTTCTGAAAGTAAGGAGGAAAGTGAGACAAACATTAGGAAAAATATTGCTTCCAAACCTGAGCTAAAGTTGCTTGATTTGTACTCTGGATGTGGTGGCATGTCTACTGGATTATGTTTTGGTGCAAATCTTTCGGGTGTCAACCTTGTCACGGCAAGTTGAACTAATTTAGTACTATTTATGCAAGGATAAAAACATTGGCATGTTATGGTTGAGTGGACCTTGTGTGCTTTCTTTTTTCCAAACTATTAATGCCTGAAGGCTTTTGTTGTGTGGAATTTTGCAGAGATGGGCATTGGATTTGAATGAGGCTGCCTGCAAGAGTTTGAAGCATAATCATCCAGAAACAGAGGTTTGTTAATGTTTATAGATAGATTTCCTTTGCCTCTAGGAACATTTAATAGCTTGTATATGCTATTTTTTGATCCCAATTGCTTACACTTTTAAAATTGCTGGGTTGCTGCAGGTTCGCAATGAATCTGCTGATCATTTCTTGGAGCTGCTTAGGGAATGGCAGAAGCTGTGTCTAAAGTACTGTCAACCTGATGATCAGAAGACAATCACTCGTGGGCGAACACCTCTTAAGGCTAAGGAAACTCCAAAAGAAGAGGAACCTGATTCTGATTCCGATATTCAAGAAGGTGAATTTGAAGTAGAGTTGTTGCTTGACATTCGACATGTTGATCCAACCAAAGAGAATGAATCTGGGCTGGAATTCAAGGTATCTTGGTGAATTTTTGATGGATGCCAATTGATTGTCAAACTGATGCTTGTGTTACGCTTAACATAGAAAATAAAAAAGTTGTCTTCTTGCTGACTATTTAGACATTTGTTCAATGTTATAACTCCTGTTTTCACGTCTTTAATATGCATATGCTATTTCATTTCTTTTGGATTGCCATTGAAGTTTCATTTACAATTCCCCTGATTTAGGTGCATTGGAAAGGCTATGACGAGAGTGAGGATACATGGGAACCCATGTCAGGGTTGGGGTGAGTCTGCCATATGTTGTTGGATTTGTAATATTCTTAATGTTGATTGCTTGTAGTGCATTACCTAATTGGTGGAATGTACCGCAACTTCGGTAGGGAATGTGAAGAAAAAATCAAGGACTTTGTGGTAAAAAGTGCAAAAGAAAAGCGTTTGCCTCTACCAGTAAGCTTGTGAATGGGTTCTTACTATTTAATATTTCCCTTGCATATAGCATTGTTTCTTATTTAGTTTGTGTTAAGAAACTTATATTTATAGCACATACCATTGCCAAGCCTGAAATTTGTCATGCTTTGTTGATTGTGATGTGGTAGGGTGATGTGGATGTTATTTGTGGTGGCCCTCCTTGCCAAGGAGCTAGTGGATTCAATAGATTTAGAAATGTTGAAGCTCCTCTTGATGATCCAAAAAACCATCAAATGGTTGTATACATGGACATTGTAAACTTCATTAGTCCACGATATGTTTTGATGGAGAATGTTGTTGATATTCTTAAATTTTGTAATGGATTCCTTGGTCGTTATGCCTTGAGCCGTTTGATACATATGAATTATCAAGCAAGGCTTGGATTGATGGCAGCTGGATGTTATGGACTCCCACAGTTTCGCATGCGTGCTTTCTTGTGGGGAGCAAAGCCATTTGAGGTATGTTATATTTTTGTTTTTGTGCTTTTCATCCTTCAATCTGTGATGGACTAATGCCAACTTTGCATTGAATTGATGTAGAAACTCCCGCAATATCCGCTACCAACACATGATGTGGTTGTTAGAGGTGGTGTCCCAAATGAATGGGAGGTGATTAATTAAATACTTTATTTATGTTCATAATTCTGGAGTATTTTTTTAAGTCTAATTGGTTTTGATAGCTAAAAAACATGTCAAATCAAATGTGCAGCGTAATGTGGTTGCTTATGATGAAAACCAATGTCGCAATCTTGAAAAAGCGCTTGTTCTTGGGGATGCTATTTCTGACCTTCCATTGGTGTGTTTGACCTTTTCCTTATATTTTTGCATTAAGTGAATGCTATGCTTATATTGCAAGTTTCAAGCTCCTAACATGAAAATTTGCCTTCTAGATTTTAAACTTGGAGAATCGAGATGAAATGGCATATGGGAAAGCCCCTTGCACTGAGTTCCAGAGATACATTAGAATGCCCAAAGAAGGTGAGATGATGCTTTTCTATTTATGTAATATGTTGGATGGGTTATTATACCTTTTGCTTTGTTTGCATAGAATATATTGTTATAGCTAAAATTTGATTTTTTTGTTATTGCTTTTGCATGTTCTATTATGGAACAATGGTTTCTAACTTTAGTAATTAAATTCATTTTACTATAAGCACATGATCTTTGGATGAGTCTATTTTCAATTTGAATTTCCTAATCTCCCAATCTCGTAGGAGCACAACATTGAAGTAAATATGACATGTCTTGTCTATAAATGCTTCTTTTGCTCACAGCATGTCTTGTCTATAAATGCATGCTTTTGTTCTTCATTTTGCATCGATTGTCTTGAACTTAAGCTTTGCAATAACAATGTTTATTGCTTGGTCTTTATGTTCATATTAAAGATTAGGATGCTTACAATTGCTTTGTCTCTTATTTTTCCATTGGGCTTTTGACATTTTTACATAACCATTACCAAGAGAATTGTTTGTTTTTTTTGCTATCTAATCCTTGAAAATTAGCATTTTTTTGCTTGTTTTCACATGGAAATTTCATTAATGGTAGACATGATCTTTTGGTAGTCCATGCAAAATAGTGTGTACTTTTGGATCTCATTATTCATCTCAATGATAGATTATCGAGTGTAATTTGAAATATTGATTCAAATAAAACTTACATGCTCTATTTGTAGAGCTATACCAACTCAATGGATTTAATATTGTGGTCAATGTGGAGTTTATAACTTGTGGTTGTTTGAGTTTTGGGGATTGGTTGATGACATTTGAAGACTTGTTTTTTTGGGTTTGTCAATACAAAAATGTAAAAGTTGTATATTTATGTATTTATTTGGTTTAAAAGAGGATTTAAATTTAGAATACCACACAATATCATATAATTGACCAAACCGCTATAAACTTGATTATCATTTAAACCTAACTTACCACATTCGCTCGTCCTTGGTGTAATTTGAAATTCGGTTTGCTGCAAATTTTGGTTTGGATTGAATTTGCTCAAAATTCTGCCACAGTCAAGCAAATTTGCCCCAAATTCTCTTAGAAGAACCCAGTAAGAATTTTGGATGAATTTGGAAGACTTTTGATTTGGATGGAGGAACCCAAAATGAATTTGGGGAGAATTTGACTGAAAATGTCATTTTCATTGACTTTTTCATTAAGTTTTTTTGCCAACTTAGGTCTATTTGACCCTTTAACCCTAAAGGTGACCACCAAAAAGGCCAAAAAGGTTGTTTTATATGTCATTTGTGCATTTTGTTATGTCATTTGAACTAAATTGTTAATATGTGGTGGTGTATTTTGCTATGTTGCTTTAGTATTAGCATAGTGATGTATGAACTTATATATATATATATATATATATATATATATATATATGTATATATATATATATATATATATATATATATATATATATATATATGTGTATGTGTATGTATGTATGTATGTACGTATGTATATATATCTATATATGTATGTATATATATATATATATATATATATATATATATATGTATATATATATATATATATGTATATATATATATATATGTATATATATATATATATATATGTATATATATATATATATATGTATATATATGTATATATATATATATATATATATTCTTGTATGGACAAACCCAAAACAAATTTGGACCCAACCCCAAAAAAATTGGCAAATTTTGAATTTGAATCTTGAACCCGCATTTGTGCTGGAATTTGAATCGGCAACTTGGATTTAAACTATAAATGACAAATAGTATAAAATGTTCATTGATCAAACTTCAAATTCTATAGTAAATTAAAAATATCCAAGCTTACCTCAAGTTTTTAGGACACCAATTTTTTTTTGGTTTTGGGGATGGCTAGGGGATGGTAAATACAACTATATACAAAGAGGGAAAGTTAAAATATGTAGGGAAATTTAATATTCACATGAAAACATGGATAAAGCATCCAAATATACATTATAGAACATTAAAATATAACAATTATTAGAATTCTTGTGCCAAATTTGTGTTATTTTGAGAATCAAAGCCAAATTGCCTCTAGAATTCATTGTCAATATGCAAAATATATAGGGATCTCCTAATGTTCCTTGTCCCTAGGATAGGGACACCTAAAAAAATTTGGGGATGTATTCTTGGGTAACTTTGACAATACCAAGTCAAACTATTAGTTTTATTGTTGTATGTCTTTTCTATATCATCATCATTGTCATAATTGACATTAGGTGGTTAAGAACATATAAAGAAGTGCCATTGCTACTTGTGCTAAGAAGTTTACTCATTTTCATGCTCCTTAAGTGCAACATGTTGAGAAGTGAAAGCATCTAAGTGAGTGTTCTTTGGGCCCATGTCCCACAACTTTGTGTTCCTAGGCAAGATGAAAGCAATCACAATTTGGGACATGCATACACCAAGTTCTCTAATGTTGGTTGAAATTGTCATTAATATTCAACATAGTAGCACAAATTACTACTAGCATGGTTGGATAATCCAATAAACATTGTTCCCTTGCTTTGTAGTTGCATCTTGCAATCATTATATTGATTTCCTATTAGGCCACATTTCTTTGTAGCATTTTGCCATATAGGTTGTGTGTAGGTGTGCTTTGTTGGGCAATCAATCAATTTGTGAGGCATTTGTAGATTGATTTAGATCCTTTTTGATATATCTTTTGGTCATTTTGTATTTTTATGAATTTGATTGATAATGGAACATTTGACATGTTTGTTTTCAATGTCTCTTGATTGGAGTCCATGCATTGTAATAAAGTGTAAGCATGGTGGTCAATACAATTGATTTTGTATGAAATCTTTTGAATTTATCCACAAATCCCTCTATACATAGTTTGCGACAATGCCGTATGATTATATATATGTATATATATTTGTGTGTGTGTGTGTGTGTGTGTCTATATATATATATATATGTGTGTGTGTGTGTGTATATTTATATGTATGTATATATAATATGTATATGTATATATATGTCTTGCATTCTATGGTCATTATATTATCAACAAATCCATGTTATGCATCTTGCAATCATTGCTCAAGCAAGGAGGCTAGCAAGGAGGATGTACATTTAACTTGTATTTGCCAATTTGCATGCTAGTTAAAATTTCAACATATCCATTTTGTGTGTTTGTAGCCATTCTAGTTGTAGGTAGGGGGATTAGAAGAAAAATGTAAAATTTCCTTTAGAATTGTAATGCATTCCAAATTAACCCACTTGTGTTTCAATTGGCATGTTGTATGATTTTCACTCATCTCTACTAAGCAGCTTCATTTTGGTGTAAGCTTGTTTAAGCACATACAATGGTTTAGTTAGTAAGTACTGTTGAGGAGCCATGGTGCTTGATGTAGGTTGCGACATTTAGCATCATGGTGACATGTGCTTGAACCCTTCCTCAATCATGGCACCTTGAGAATGTACATTTAAATATATATTTTTTATGAAATAATTTGTGCTCTTTGGAGGGAAGGGTCAATGTAGACATTCAGAAGTTTGATAAAAAAGGTGCATGAATGCGTAGGATCCTTGTGTAAGCATTGCTCTTTGTTTATTTAAATATGTATTTTTTTAAAAATTTAGAGCCAGTTGTAGAAGAACTTTTGGACTTTAAGTCCCTTGATACCTACCTTAAGGGTGTTTTAATCTTTCGCTGCCCTTTTCTACTTATGTTCCTTGCAAAATTGTAGAATTTGGAAGGACATAAGGACTTTAGCCACTTTAGTGGAAGTCCTTGGCTAATTTGCAATTTCTATTTTTCAAACTTTTTTTTTTGTTTTTTGCTTTCCATTATCATTTCTAACAGAATTGCAAGATTTGGGAGACATACATATGTTTGACACTTTAGTAGAATTCCTTTATGTCTTTGGCTTTTTGCTTTATTACATTTTTCCTGTTATGAAACTCATAAATAGTTGTAGGATTATGAAACTCATTTTAAAGGAGTAGTGGTTCACAAGAATCCATCTCTCATGAAAATGAATAGAACAAATCTCTCATTGCATCTTAGTGATGCTCACAAGGGTGTAGCATTCTCATATGTTAATGCTTGCTGCCTAGGTTGGTTTTTGTTCTTTTTTAGATTTAGCCGTGTGAATGAGATAAAAACAACTCTCTTGCTTCATGTCTCTTTTCTAATCATTCTTCAATGTAACACTCACAATTATAGTTCCCGAGGCTTATATGCGCATTTCTTGCAAGTGTAAAATTCATAATCTGATTCTTTTAACCATGTTACGTGTTAGAGTAACAATGGATTTGGGACATGACTCACTAATTTTTCTATTATCCAAGATAATTAGACTTGAAAGCATACTCTTATTGCCAATACCCACAAATGGTATTGCTCCACTTAATAAGCCATTCAATATTACAAAGGAATCACAAATGTTCTTGGACTAGACTTGTTGATGTTAGTGCTAAGTTTTAATTTGACTACAGTATGACAGTAAAGAGAAGTGTGGTATGCGACTACATGAAATTGACACAACTTCAAGATAAGGAATTGATGATGCACATGGATTTAGCATAGAGCTTCTCAAATGTGTCAAAGCCCAAGGAAAATATAGCACACTAAACAAAGATGTCAACCACATAGGATCCAAAAGTACAAAATGACCAAAGTTACATTAAAAGACAACTTAAAATTGTGAAAGCAAAAAGAAAACTAAGCAAAAGACTTATGGGGCTTAGGACCTGATCTGACCAAGGGCTTACCACAACAGAGGTGCCACATCAAAATTACTTTAAAAGACAAAACTGTGGAAGGTAAAAGAAGGCTAAGCCAAAGACTAAGGGGGCTAGGACCTTGTCTGATCAAGGAGTATAAATGGTAGAGGGTCCACATCATGGAGGGATGATAATGAGGCATGTGTGTAAGGTACACCAATTTATAGCATTTGCCTTTAGAGGCATGTTTGGTTTGCTTTATATGCTATTATCATATTTCTCTTTACTTCTGATACTTTGTGCAACATTTTACATAACCAATTGTAGGAAGATGTATATTATTGTTGACATTTCTTCATGAATTTCACTGGAGTGATTCAGTTATAATTTTCTGGTAACAGACAAGGCTTCATTATGGTATCTACATAAAGTCCCTTTTACATAGTTGGACAACTTTTATAGTGTCATCCATAGAGCCTAATATTGTTTGTATCCTAGCAAAGCTCCTATATGTTTTTTCCAGTATATAGTCAGAGCTTTGTGACACTGCTTAAAATTCTTTTTTCATATCATTAGGTGATTATGAAATAATAATATAGTTAATCTTCACTGTAAAAGACATCTATATAAAAAATATATATATATTAAATTATTTTTAGTTTACAGTATATCCTAAGATGATTCTTTTCTTTTAGTTTAAATTATTTATATAAATGTTTTTTGTTTTTGCTGTCTCCAAATCTGTCACCTGATACGTATTATAGTTTCATTGTTTGCCATCTGCTGGGGTTGTCTATTGGTCCTCATTGGGATAAATGTCCTTGGTAGGCTGCAAGTGGAAAGCAAAAAATTACAGGAACATATTATAAACATTTTAAAACTGGTGTGAAATTGATCAATGATGAGGCGCTATTGAGGGAGGGATTGTTGTGTTGTCCTTGCAGCTTGGATTTGTTGAGCTACAGCTCATATAAACCAGCTAAGACTCAAATCTTGGACTTTTCCATTTGCTGCTGGAGTGCTCTACTGAGATATATTGGCCCTTCTTTGGCCAGCTTATTGTTGGTGCAGGTGGTTTATTTTCAACACTCCCACTTAGCCTCATTACAGGGTGCTTTGGAGCTCCTATCTTGGCTCTGACACCACATGTTGAACTACAACTTGTATGGGCAAGTTAGAACTCAAACTTTGGACATTTCATTTGCTGTTTGAGTGTTCTATCAACTGAGCTACTGGCCCCTCTTTGGCCAGGCCATTGTTGGTCCAACTGGCTAGGGATGGCTTATTTCCAACAAGATTATCACTTTGTCATGGCTGAAACATGATTTCAATAATTAAATTTTATGTTTTTATTCCTGTACAACATGTTTGACGTAATTACAGTTACTTACATGATAATATAGCAATCAACTGTTTTGAAGATTTGTACTTGCATTGTTAAACTCAAATTTGAATATTTACTGTTCATTTTTCTATGCTATTGATGTAATATCAAATATGAATTCATCTTTATGTTTTGAATGTAGCTTTTTAAAATATTGAATGCTGTCTAATTATACAACGGCAGAGATTGCTTTTGAAATATTTGAATTTTTTGATAAACAAGAATTGAGACTCACTTTGCTTTAGCTACACTATTTATTAAAGTATTTCCTTGGTATTATGTGAATTTTCTATTTAAGAATTTGATCTTACCTCTATTACAACTTGGTTGAAACTTTGTTGCAGTTATGAAAGGTCAAATGTCATATGCAACCTTCAAGAAGACAACACAGAAGGCTGTTCTTTATGATCATAGGTCGCTTCAGTTGAACGAAGATGATTATCAGCGTGTCTGCCAAATTCCTAAGAGAAAGGTTTGAAAAAGTGCAGTAGTGTTTGAGGTTTTTAGTTGGATCTTGGAAGCTAGTTCTTTGGGCTTTTTATACTTTCCTTGCCTTCATGTTTTAATTTTTATGATGGCAGGGGGCAAACTTTAGGGATCTTCCTGGTGTACTTGTTGGGCCGGATAATGTTGTGGAATTGGATACCTCTATGGAGAGAGTAATGTTGCCATCGGGAAAGCCATTGGTAGGTAATTTCTGACATTATGTGGAATATTAAAGAAGCCAGGGTAATTTTAATTTTCAATGTTTTCTTTATGCAGGTTCCAGATTACGCAATAACTTTTGTAAAAGGCCGTTCCCTAAGGTAAGTATTCATATCTCTCCATTTGCAAACAATGTGCTTTTACTGGAAAGTGGAATAGAGAGTGATGTTGTCAGCTTTTTCCAGACCATTTGGTCGGTTATGGTGGGATGAAACAGTGCCAACTGTAGTCACCAGGGCCGAGCCTCATAATCAGGTTTGTTTGGTATTTTAGTTATCTTCAATGTTAAATAGTTAGTAGTTTTACTCAGGCAAAAAATGCAGTTTGGCAAAAGCTTGATATTCATCTTTTTTGTGCAGGCTGTTTTGCATCCTGAGCAGGATCGAGTTCTTTCTATTCGTGAGAATGCAAGATTACAGGGTTTTCCTGACTACTACAAGCTTTATGGGGGTGTTAAGGACAGGTTTGTACCAAAATTTATTTTTCTCTATTTTGGACAATTTCACTTAAAAACTGACATACTCTATTTTGTTAAATTACAGATATATTCAAGTAGGCAATGCTGTGGCAGTACCTGTTGCACGGGCTTTGGGCTATGCCTTGGGAATGGCCATACAGAATTTATGTTCAGAGGAGCCAGTCATGGAGCTTCCAAAGAAATTTCCTCATTGTTTTAGTGACAAACAAAATGGTGACCTAGCTTTAGATGTTGGAGAGAACTGCTAGTTGCATGCCTAAAACCAGCTCATATTGGTGTTGCTTCTTGTCCTACCAGTAATTCTGGGGCTCATTTTTGTCACCAAGGAATATTAATAGAAAGCCAATCGAGTGGCTGGTCTTCCAATTTGAATGTGTTTGCATATAAAAAAATTCTTAGAAAGTTCCTTTGTTCCTTGCTTTGACTATTGTAATTGTTATTCTGTTCTACAATTGATTAATCCTCTCAGGATTTTTATTCTGGAAGGTGGTTTGCCTCTGTATTACATAATATTTTTAAGAGCTCCCATTGATTGTGTTGCTAGGTCTTGTATGAAAACTAGGCCAATTGTGGTGACATTGGGAAAAATAATATTCTTTTAAAAACGAGTGTCAAGACCATTTTTGATGTAAACTAGCTTCTTGTAGGCAGCTTTTCCAAGGATGGTGTACTTAAGATCTTCACTGCAAATTCATCCTCCATAAAGTTTCCATTTTTCGTACTTGCCTATGGCAGATGCTATAGACTTCACTGACTGGTTTTAAACTGCAATTTTTTTAGTTTTTTCTGGCTGTGAATTTTTTTACCTTAAAGTTTATTTGTATTTAATTTTAGCAGCAGCTCATGTTTTTCTAGATTGTATGTGAATTTACTAATTTACAATGTCCAAGCATTAGAAATTGTAAGGGATGGTTTTTTATTTTGTCTTTATGTATTTTGATTTGCAAGTTATTTAAAATTATCACAAATAATTTTATTCAATAATGTCTGCTAAATTCTTGGAGAGGGATTTTTATTTTTATTAAATACATATATCAGTTGGTTTAGCCATTTGGAATCCAAATATTGAAATTTGACTTTGGGGATTTGAGCTAAGGTTTCTAGAATGAGAACTGAACATTTAAAAATAGTAAAACTTGCATTGCAATTTTATTTGCTATTTTTTCCCCTTTTGCTTAGCATGTGCATTGCAGCCTCTTTTGCAAGTCACTGCTTATTGTGTTTTTGTTTTGCTTAGCTGACCTTTTCATTTCCATTTTCCTTGGTTTTCCTTGGTGCTTAATTGGTCATTTTTATTGTAAAGCTTTTTTTATTATTAAAAGCTTAAACCATGTCCTTCAAATTGCATATGGCTACTTGTGCTTGCTTTCATTGGATTGAGCTGTCTATGTCAGATTGTCTGTTTGTTTACATGTATGGTCTCCGCACAAGTGAGCTGACTCCTTGTCATTTTTAAAAGTTGCTGATTACTCCACAGCAATATACTGTATTCTAACCTGTTCAAATTAGATAAAACTATTGGTCTACAGCAGAGGTGACATACATGAGTAATGAAAACTACTCAGATTCATCTCTGCAGAAAACATAACAAGTAGACATTCTTTTATTAGCATGTGCATTGCAGCATCTTTTGTACAAGTCACTGCTTCTTGTGTTTGTGCTAAGCGGGCCTTTTCGTTTCCATTTTCCTTGGTTTTTCATGGGGCTTTGTTGGCCATTTTTATTGTTGAGTTTTTATTATTATCTGATTTAAATTGCTTATGGTTACTTGTGCTTGCTTTCATCAGATTGAATTGTTTCCTTCACATGGTCTGGGTGTTTACTTGCATGGTTTCCTTTTCATTTTTAAAAGTTTTTGATGCAGCACTGTCTTCAGACGTGCAAAATTACTCAAGTAATACTGTATTCAAACCCATTCAACTTACATAAAATTATTCTTCTGTAGCAGAGGTGAAATTTATTAGTTTTTTATGAAGACTGTTGACTTCGTCTCATATTCACTCCTGTAAAAACTGCTAACAGTTTCCTCACTTGAATCTGTTCTCACTAACTTTCTAATCCTACATATGCTCCCCATAACTTTCCAGTTCATTAAAGACTCTTAAGAAAACTCAACCACAAGTTAACAATAGCAAGTACTGGACAGCTGTTAACTAGGAAGGCCTGTCAAAACCTGCAGTAAAGATCCTAAAACGACTCAAGTCACCTAACTAACAAAATGTGGGTGGGCAGTTAGATTAAATGCTCTGCATCATACTCCTCTTGCCTTGAAAAGTTTGAACATCGCAATCCCTCTGGTTCTGGTTCATAATTTAGAACAGCTTGATTATACTTGAGCAACTCAGCTTTAGAGACCCAAGAGTTGTAAGAATTAGGTAGGCCTTCACACCTAACAAAATGTGGCTTATAGTATTTGGATTGGTTGGTCAACGGTTTGGTATCTAGTTCTTGTTCAATGCGCTCACTTTTCTTCTTTGGCAAGTGTTTAGGCCAATTATCATTTTCCTTCTCATTTTGCTCAACTTCTACCTGATCATGACCAGTTCCAGCTGAGTGAATAAAGGTCAGTGACATCAAAGGTGGGATGATTGTCCAACTCTTCAGGCCTATCAATTTGATAGGCATTGTCATTAATCCTCTTTGAGGTCCAATTTTCTTGGGTTTACTATGCATGCATTGGAGCTTGAGAGACTAGCCTGCATTCAACATCTAATTTTACTGAAATGTGGGTCAACAAACTCTTGTCTATAGTTAGAGTTAATACAATATCTTGAACTTCTTGCAGGGACCTTGGTGGTACTTTTGTTTCCTTAAACTACCATTGACCATTTTTCCTTGAATGACTTTTCTTTTCTGATGATAATAAACTCTCTTCTTATATTGTTCATTAATGGACTACAAATTAGGTCTAACTTGCTGATGTGTCTCTTGAATATTCACTAAAATATTTGTAGCTTCTTGGTTACTATGTGGGCTAATTGGCAAATCAGCGAAGTCCACAACACCTTTAGGATTTGCACCATATACAACTTCAAAAGAAGATTTAAATGTCGATCTATTTATGCTGGAATCATAAGCAAACTCAGCGTGAGATATCACCAAGTCTCCAATTGAACACTTAAATAGATTTTCCAGGTTCCTTTTCACCACTTTTGTTTGATCATCAGTTCAGGGATGGTATGCTGAACAGAATTGCAACCTGCTATTTAACTTATTCCGCCAGACACTTCAAAAGTGGCTTAAGAACTTGGTGTCCTTGTCACTTATTATTGTTTTAGGAACACCATGCAACCTCACAACTTCCCCAAAGAACAAATGTGTCACTTGACTTGAATCATTGGTCTTTTTACAAGGCATGAAATGACCATTCTTTGATAATGTCTATAAGCTAAATTCTTGGAGGAGATGGATTCTTTGTTTATATATGTATACATATGTATACATATTGTCATGCCCCGCAAGGGAACCGGGGAAGAGAACAAAGATTCTCTTTGTTAAAGAAAACCTAAGTAATAATTTATGAAAAATTTTGAACTTTGAAAAGAGTTATGTAATCAAAACTTAAACTTAGATTCCTTCCAAGGTTCCCTTTTCATTTTAAATGCATGATTCATTCAAATCCATTAAGTAAACTAACAACAAAATTTAATTCTCAAAGCAAACTGCATCATATCTTTAAGAAATATTAAATATTTTCATTTCTACTTTCCATTTAAAAATCATCTATATTCCTAAGTATCCTTTATGAACAATGTAACTTATAAAATTTATCCAACTCATTTGAAACATTAAAAATACACTACATTAGGTTTTTCAATAGCTTCACTTAAACAACAATAATGAAAGCATGTTACATAATTTGGAATGTTACAAAAATCCTTTTCTTTTCCAACATACATCTTAAACATAAAGTTCACATTTCCCTTTTCCCTTCTTCCTAAGTCTACCCATTCCAATTACATCATTTTGAAATACATTATTGATTACATTGCATTCAACTCCTCATAAGAGGTAACAAGATTTTGCATCATGAAATATAATCACAAGGCCTTCATTCTTCATAACTGGTACATAAGCATGCATGAATCTTCAAGCACTGTATCTACAAAAGATACCTCGATAAAAATGTTTACCACCCAACCACGTGGATACCTATAAGGCCCACTCCCCCGTGCTAGGAGATAAACACCAAGGTCCACAAAGAAGGAATAGCTAGGCCAAACCTAGGGTTGGGTAATCTTTCCCAAAATAGCAGATGAAAAGAGAGTAAAAGTATAGATCTTTCCCAAAAGGTTCTAAGGCTTGGGTAGAAACTCTAAGCAACAACCTAAGTGAGTGTCATCGCATAGCCCTCACCCCTTGGGTTGTCCTGGTACTAGCCACTCTGGGCCCCGGCCCCCAAGTAGGCACATGTGGGATCGAATGCCTTTCGTACAGACAAGTGCCATTCGATCGTACCTACGCATAGGTACCTTCTTCCACTCCCATCCATAGCCTTTACTAGCACTAATGGCATGGGCAAGGCACATTTAATCTTTTTAATGTTTTAACCCATTCCCATCAGTTTAATTAAATTTTCACTTGTTAAATAACTCTTCAGTCGGTTATCCTGGTTCTAGCCACTTTAGGGCCCCGGCCCCGCACTGAGAGCCACTCACTAGGTGTCATTAGGTTTTCTACCCTCAACCCATACATCACAATTACATCATACACATAGTAGAAGCACATTGTAAACACATTTGAAAACTGCTACAAAGAATTGGAAATAATAGGATAGTTATGTATGTTTAGAGAAATCAAGTACGTTTAAGAATGTTTAAAATGTCTTGATTCTAAACCCTAAACTGCTCCTTACAAACATTCTATCTCAATAAAGGCATCTAAATGTACTGAACACAATCTCCACCAAACAAGGAATGAACAATCTTCAGGTTTAAACAAAATTTCTTTCTATACCTAAAACCTGGCTAATCCTGAAAATTGACTAAGTCTGATTTAATTAAAAATCTAAAATTTAAAAGTTACAACTTAACTCCTAGGAACCTGAAACCTATTCCAATGGATTCAAAGGGTACCTAATCCCTTTATACAAGTATAACTTAAAGTAAATGTTATAATTGTATAAAGTCTGAATCTTGTTTTCCTCGGTTAGCACACTACCGACCTAGCTCGGTTAACACACTACCGACCTAGCTCGGTTGACACATTACCGACCTAACTCGGTTGACACATTACCAACCTAACTCGGTTAACACACTGAGCCGACTGGAACTGCAGAGAACGACTGTCAACTTTGTCTTGCGGGTAAAACTGGGTGTTATGGGGACTAAGGTTGCCTAAAATGAGCACGACTCATTTGAGATATCCCAGTTTCCCTTCAGAAACGGCCCATCAATCCTCCCTATCTACCTAACAAATATATTCTAGATCTGGGAAAAGAAAGGTGGCACATAAATAGACATGAAACAGTAAGGTTGCAACAAAAGTTCTAAAATCTGGAAGCGTTCATAATACATCCAGTGACAGTAAAATACACTACCCTACCAGATCAAAACCACTTCTACCCTTCCAGGGAGGTTTCACCCCAGTGAACCTACAAACATTCTTAAAATAACTTTCCACAAACACATTTCAAATACATAGAAAATAAAACATATATATATAGTTTTTGATTCTAAACAAAAAGGTAAACAATCATAATCTCATCGAGTAATAGATCATTCATATACACAAGATAATAATACTACAATAATGCATATATATATATTTTGCAGCCATAGCACAATATACAGAAACTTTTTCAGAAATCTAGATTTTACATTCATTCTACAAAACAAATCTACTTCTTGGGATGGATTCCAACCTGGAGTCCTGCGAAGACCAGTTGGAGAAGAAGGAAGATCAATGTTTCCAACACTCCTTGAATCCCTTTGCTCGCAACCTTCCGACCTCTACCCGTAACAATCCAAATGCCAAACTCACAGGATAAATTTTCTACAATAATAATACTAATCCTCTTCTCCCCACTCCTTTTACACAGGAAATCTTTCCTGTAAATAGGATGGAGGAGGAGGTTGCACAGGTAATCCAACCGGTGCAACCATCTCAACTATCCATCCGTTAATGAGATGGTTTTGAAAACTCATTCCCGTAAAGGAATAAATAAACTATAATCTAAGTCCTTAAATTTAAGGATATTAAAATAGATATTATAATCTTAAAACAATTTATTAAATTATTTAACTATGGTAATAGGATAATCCTATTTACCATACCGCTAATTGATCTAATTATTTATTAATATAATAAATAACTACATGGTACTAATTATATATAAATATATGTATGCATATGCATATGTGTGCACCCATATGCCTATGTGTACATATATTATTATTATTACAAATATTATTACAAGCATAATATTATTATTATAAAACATATTATTATTTTTATTGCTATAGACTCTTTGTCGTTATTAGTATTATAAAATAATACCATAAATAAGGTACATTATTATTAATGTTAAACATTAGAATAACATTATTATAAACTATATTGTTTATTCATACCTTAATCCTCATTCTAAAATATATGTATATATTAAGTAGCCACTAGCATAGGTTAGAATTTTACCACTATTGTTTAAAACCTTTTATTATTAATATTTCCTTAGACATTAAAATACCATAAAATTAATCCTTATCATGGGTATTAAAACCACATGATTTAATTGCACTCAAAATCGCTCCTAATGAGCTACGCTACTAAATCATACCCTCAAATGAACAATAATCTACATCCCTGATCTACTAACAGAATTGAACATATCACGAAGGCAAAAACTAGCTACAAGATCCACAATTCCATCAACTACAAAACCACATAATACATTCACACAAGGGACTGACTCGACACTTCCCACCTAAGGATAAAAGGATCAAAGGTGAAGTTTCTTCCTGTGGACCTGGTGATACCTCCGTAACAACAACAACGATCGAGGATTTTGAGAGATCGCTCAGACCTGTGAAGCCAGGTGGAGACGACACCCGGTACCTGCAATCCTGCATCACCAAGAAGAGATACATATATATACATATGGAGATACAAATCAGATATATGCAAGCAGATGACCAGGATCGATACATCGTGTGGACCTCAACTAAGTGAGTAACTACGACTTCGTCCTGGAGTCATGAAAAACACATCAGACACATCCATGAAACATAAACATCATGATAGTGGTTAGATTCAAATAATTGGGTTAGATCCATATAAAAATAGATAATTTTCTAATCTCATAAACATGTAATTACTAACCATAAATGAGCATATTCATCATGTCATCATCCACAAAACATAAATGTAAATGTATAGTCTTGACCATAATAATAATAAAATGTCCAAATCAGAAAAGTCTAAGTATCACCATAGGAGAGGTATTACACATATGTATATTAGCTAGCTTAGACTTTTGGAGCACCAATCTCAAAAAGTTTAGAACAAGAACCAAACATTAGAGAGTAGAAATTGCATTGCAGTTTTATTGGATTTTTTTTTCTCTTTTGCTTAGCATCTGCATTGCAACTACTTTTGTAAAAGTAATTGCTTCTTATCTTTGTGCTATTGCTTAGCTGACTTTTTAATTTCCGTTTTCCTTGGTTTTCCTAGGGGCTTCATTGACATTTTTGTTATTAACCTATTTTTTAAATTATCTTAAACCATGTCTTTCAAATTGCTCATGGTTACTTGTGCTTGCTGTCATCATATTGAGTTCTCTTTCATATTGTCTAGGTGTTTACATGTATGGTCTCCATATGAGCGAGTAAAATCATTTTCATTTTAAAAAGTTATTGATGTAGTAGTCTTCACACTTGAAAAGTTACTCCACAATATTATGTTGTATTTTGACATGTTAAAATTAGATAAAACTATTGTTCTACATCATATGTAATATACAGTCCCCTTTCTAGTCAGTATCAATGGTTGAGTTGTTAGCCCATCATTTTGACCCTCATGGGCTAGTGTCTTGGTTTGAGGGTTACTAGATAGAGTTATCTGCGCAGGGAGGACATCACTTCTCTTGAGTGCTATTTGGGGTCAGGTTCCTACCTTTGCAACCATGCAACCTCACAACTTCCCCAAAGATCAAATGTGTCACTTGACTTGCATCATTGGTCTTTTTACAAGGCATGAAATGGCCATTCTTTGATAATGTTTGTAAGCTAAATTCTTGGAGATGGATTTTTTTGTTTATATATGTATAAATATGTATATTAGTTAGTTTAGCCTTTTGGAGCACCAATCTCAAAATTCAACTTTTGAGATGTTGAGTTAAAATTTTTAGAACAAGAACCAAACATTAGAGATAGTAGAAATTGCATTGCAATTTTATTGGATATTTTTTTCCTTTTGCTTAACATGTGCATTGCAACCACTTTTGTAAAAGTAATTGCTTTTTATCTTTGTGCTATTGCTTAGCCGACTTATTAATTTCCATTTTCCTTGGTTTTCCTAGGGGCTTCATTGACATTTTTGTTATAAACCTATTTTTTATTATCTTAAACCATGTCTTTCAAATTGCTTATGGTTACTTGTTCTTGGTTTCATCATATTGAGTTGTCTCTTTCACATTGTCTGGGTGTTTACATGTATGGTCTCCACCTCAGCGAGTATACTCATTTTCAATTTTAAATGTTATTAATGTAGTAGTCTTCAGACTTGAAAAGTTACTCCACAATATTATGCTATATTTTGACATTGTCAAATTAGATCAAACTATAGTTGTACAATATAGGTAATATACGCGAGTAATGGAATTTGTAATGTCCCCTTTCTTGTCAGTATCAATGGTTGAGTTGTTAGCCCATCATTTTGACCCTCATGGGCTAATGTCTTGATTTGAGGGTCCTTGGATAGAGTTGTTACCTGGGCAGGGAGGACATCACTTCTCTTCAATGTTATTTGGGGTAAGGTTCCTGCCTTTGCATTTTATTGGTTGGCTCATTTTGAGGGACTTACTATTTGTAGTAAGTCAATTTTGCTCAGTTACCACTTCTCGTAGGGCACTTGGGTATTTGGCTTTTGCTCTGAATATATGGATTTAGAGTTGACTTCTTGGAAGAGTTTATTAGGTTGAATTCATGATTATTAACTTATTAATAAAGTCTACTTTATTAATAATATATTTTAACGACTTATTACAATTTTTTAAAGCTGGCGCCAAGTCTTTATTTAATGAATATTTAATGTAGTTTGAATATGACCGCCTAGACATGGAGGGAATTAATTATTAATTATGAAAGTCAACCTTCATCAAAAGAAAATACACTTAAGTTATGTAAAACGTGAATGAGAAGCTACTCGATCAATTTGCAATAAGAAAAATTATAAAGTCTCGAGGCTGAAAATTGAGTTCTTCACGCATTTGATATTTTGGCATGTGAATGAGAAGTGCAAGGGTTTCAACATCCTTAGCTTGGAAGAAAGGTATTGTTCTTGAGTTGCAACAATTAGATGGTGAGATATATATCAGTTTTTGCAGATATCAATGGCTTCACCTTGGAGCCATGATTGGGTTTAAATGCATAGTCTTTAGAAGAGATTGAATTAGTTTACAAAGAATAAATTGCAGAGCTAAGGATATTGGAACACAACATATAAAAATCATTGTTGTGGAGTTTTAGAAGGCAACTATTTACCTCTACTACCCATGTGAGCCTTCTAAACCAGACGTCTAGCTTCCAGGACAAATTACATGCCTATTTGGGGTTCTTAATCACCATGAGGATTGACGTCCTATTGTATTTCAGCATAGTGCAATGATTTGAAGCAAAATTGGTGTTTTCAAATTTTATATTGTACACTTGGATGGTTAAACCCATGATTGGTGGTATCACGAGATGGTCACCTTGCAACATGACCACATCACCACCTATCAAGAGTTTGTGGAGAGATTGGTTGAGCATTTTGATAGGAGGGATCCTAAATTGTATATCAGAGACTTAGCTCAACCAAAGCAAACTAGTAGTTTGGAGGCTTACATTAGTGAGTTTCAAAAAAATGTAGTTATGGTCATAGATATTTCAAAGAGGAGTTTGGTTGTATTATTTGTTGAGGGGTTGTATATATGAGCCTTTGAAAGGATAGATAAAGACGTTTGATCCTCAAACTTTGCAAGAGGCAATGAAGAAAGCACACAACATGGAAATGTCTACTCCTCGCAACAAGTTTGTTCCCAAACCTTCTATTTCAGCTAGTGATAATAAATTAGCTCCTAAGAAGGGTGAGAATTTTGATCCAAAAAGATCATTTGTAACCCCATTGGACTAGGAAACACTTAATGATCTTCATAGAAAGAAATTTTGTTTTTATTGGAAGGGTCCTTATGATGAAAAACATGATTGTCCCCTAAGGCCAAAAGGGAAGAAAAGACAAATGGAATGGTTTTATGATGAGGAAAATCAGTCTGATATAGAGGAGGAAAAAGCTACCCAAGAAGATTCAAGGGCTGAAAGTGAAGAAAGAGAAGGTGAAGAGGTAGGTGAAATTAGTCTCAAAGAAATATAACTCACTTATATGAAGAAGGAAGGTTCCTTCAAGATGCGTGGCCTCTTGGCAGGTCAAATAGTGATCTCTTTACTTGATATATGTGAAATTGATAGCTTTATAGATGCACGGTTAATGAAAAAGTGTGGGACCCAAACTCAAGAGTTTGATGACATAAGGGTGGAGGTAGTTGATGGATACACTCTCAAGTGTGATAGAATAATTTTTGATCTCCCCATGTGCTTGAACAACTACAACTTCACGACATAATTTTATGTTGTTAATATGGGAGACACACATGTAGCCCTTGGTATGAATTGGATTCATTCCATTGGAGTGTTTACACCCAATCTTAGGGACATGGAGATGTAGTTTAAAATGGATTGTAGGACTCATGTTTTAAAATCCACCAGGCAGAGTAATTTGAGAGTTATCACATTTAGAAGGATGGAGATACTTATTAGACATGATATGGTTGATTGGGCAACAAAATGTAAATTGATGCCTACACATGACGAACATGAAAAAACCAACTTACCATCTAGATGCATAGGAGCTAAGAATTAAACACTCTAAGGTGTTTAGTGACATTCCACCTGGTAAGCCTCTAGATAGAGGTTTAGAGCACATCATTGAGTTGGAGTAGGGCTCTAAGCTTGTCATGATCACTCCTTACCAGCATCCTAAGAGGCCAAAAGATGAAATTGAAAAGACTATCAAAGATTTGTTGGTTACGAGACACATTAGGTCGACTAAGTCTCCTTTCACTTCATTAGTTGTTTTGGTAAAGAAGAAAGATGGTACACTCATGATGTGTATTGACTACCGAGTCTTGTTCATAAGAAAATGATTAATAACATGTATCCCATCCCTCGTATGGATGAGCTTCATGGAGCTTTCTTTTTCTTTAAAATAGATTTGAGGACATGTTACCATCATATTAGATTTCGAGAGTAGGATATAGAGAAGACTAATTTCAGTTGTCATTATGGGAATTTTGAGTTTTTGGTTATGCCATTTGGTTTAACCAACACACCAACTTTTATTTATTTATTTATAGTCAAATAGGGTCTTCCAGTCTCAGTTGAGGAGATTTGTTTTCATGTTCTTTGATGAGATACTGATATACAATAAAACTTGTTATATTTGGGTCACATTATTAGTGCAAAGGGTGCGCGCATGGACCTTGAAAAGATTCGTACTATTATTGAGTGATGTGTTACAAGTAGTGGTTGCCATTGCACCAAAAGATCAACCTGTTAATGCCCGATACAACCACTAGACTTATAGAAGACACATGAGGTGGTTAAGCCATGTTGCGAATCTTGAGGGGAGCGCTGACCATTATGCCAACAATCTCCCCCTCATCGAGGGGATTCGAACCTGTGACCAAGCTCTGATACCACTTGTTACAAGTAGTGGTTGCTGTTGCACCAAAAGATCGACCTGTTAATGCTCGATAAAACCACTAGATTTATAGAAGACACAGGAGGCAGTTAAGCCGTGTTGCAAATCCCGAGGGGAGCGCTGACCATTATGCCAACACGACCTACTCCTAAGAACTTGACACAACTCATAGGATTTGTGGGATTGTGTGCCTTCTATCGTTGGTTTGTTAGTGACTCTTAGGACATGCTGCACCAGTTACAAATTTGACATGGAAGAGGGATTTTGTATGGAGTCAGGTATATGAGTGTTTTGAGAAATTCAAACAGTTGATGCTGACATGTCTAGTTTTAGCTTTACCAGATTGTACAAAACCTTTTGAGCTTCACTGTAATGTCTCTGGTGAAGGCATTGGTGCCGTGCTTATGCAAGATCGTCATCCTATAGCTTTCAAGAACAAGAGGCTAAGGGGTCTTGAGAGGGTTTAGAATGTTTATGACAAGGAAATGTTGGCCATTATGCATGCTTTGGCCAAGTTTAGGCAATACCTAGTTGACAACAAATTGTATTAAAAATGATCATAATAGCTTAAGGCATTTCCTTGGACAACGAGACCTCAATGAACATCAACAAAAGTGGTTCAACAAGTTGTAGTCATATGACTTTGACATATTATATGTCAAAGGTACTTAGAATGTTGTTGCCGATGCCTTATCTAGACATCCCCATTTGAGCTCTATAGATGGGATTTCAGATGATTGGAGGCACTTGATTATTGTTGATTATGCTAAGAATCAATGGAATTCTGGCATTATTGATGGGACTATTCAGGATAACAAGTACTCTCTTGTGAATGAGCTTATCATTTACAAAGGGAGAATATTTTTGGTCCTAAGATCATATGTGAAGAACATGGCGTTGAGAACCTTTCACGAATCACCACTAGCTGGTCATCCCGTATACTTTAAAGCTTATAGGTAGATTCAAGAGAGATTTACATGGAAGGGTCTTAAGGAAGATGTTCTTCAACATGTCAAAGAGTGTCTTGTTTGTCACCAAAACAAACAAGAGCATACATATCCTTCCAGATTACTTCAGTCGCTCCCTATTCCTAAGAAGAAGTGGGAGTGCTTATCTATGGACTTCATTGTGGGCTTGCCAAAATCCCAAGGCATGGATTGTATATATGTAGTGGTTGATTAACTGATGAAATATCCACACTTTTCAGGATCACAAATGCAAACTCAAGTACTCAAGTGGCAGATTTGTTCTTTCGTGAGGTATTCATGTTACATAGCTTGCTACAGACAATTGCGAGTGACAAAGACCGTCAGTTTATGAGGAATTTTTGGCAGGATATCTTCAGATTATGTGGGGTTGAGTTGAATTTGAGCATGATCTATAACCCTTAGATAGATGGACATACACAAATTGTCAATACATGGGTGGAAGATTACCTACAAAATTATGTTGCAGAGCCACAAAGTGCTTGGGTGAAGTTGATTCATTTATGTGAGTACTATTATAATTCCACTCACCATATGACCATTTAGATGACACCTGGTGCAAGAGCACCTTAGGGTCTTGATGGAGATTCTATAAAGTTTTGGATTGTAGGTGGTTCTAGCTAACCACCAAAAGAATAAGGACTAGTATAAAGTCCCAAAGTGTGTGAGTGAGTCTTGTAAATAGTGGTGTTCAATGTTTAAGTCTTATCTCAGTCCTAGAAGTCCTAATTAGTTTGTTTTTAGCTCAATGCGAGAAGAGTCAAAGGTGGCCAAAGTATGGACCCGGGCTTCCAAAATGAGGGATAAGGTGTTTACTGAGGTCTAGGCATGATTTTGGATCACTTATGTTGATTTTTAGTTGGACTGAGAAAGTTAGGAGCATTGAAAGGTCCAAAATGCAAAACTTGTAAAAGTTGCTCATGACAACTTTCCTAAAAAAGTGCAAGTGGAAAAATATGAGGTAAGAGGCCTACCTTAGGGTCCGAGCACATGTGAGGAGGCTATATAAGCCTAAATGAACCCTAATTGAGGGGTTGGATATCATTGTGTACAGTTGAACTATTGGGAAGAAGAAGGAAACTGACTGGTTTTGGTAGCACAGTCACACTTTGAACCAAAATCCACACTTAATGGATTAATTGGTTAACTGTGATGTGATGATTTATTAGTGCTTTGTATGTAGGCCATTTTTTTGGCATTAGGTTTTGAAGTTTATACATTTCTTTAGTAGTTTGTAAATTCTTTTGGTTTGATAGTCTCACTACCCTGTATAGAGCTAGTTGTATTAAAATGGATCCTTCTTGATTTGCACCAGTTGAATCTTTATGGCCACTTGGAATCAAGAAGGGAACTGTACATACTATGTAAATATGTGTTTTGAGTGTGTTTTGATCATGGATGCAGTGTTTCCAAGCGAGCCCTAGGCGAGACCAAAGAACCCGACTAAGAGCTTGCAAAGTTGCAGTGTTAAAGATGGAATGGATGGATTGGTATGTACCAATCTCAAGTTGGGAAGTGTAGAGGGTTGAGTCAAGCCTCAATTCTCAAGATAAGGAAATAAGTTGAGCTCATTTGCATACATTTTGAGCCATTGGTGAGAAGACTTGTCCAGAGACCCTAAAAACCCTTAAAAATAGGGGTTTCATGAAAATACACTGTACAGACACTATGAGCAACCTAAACCTATAAAATATCAAAGCCTAGGGTGAGAAATTAAAGGATCCTAAACTTTTGGGATGGCTTGTTAAGGGAATTTGGGAGTAAATCCAAGAATTCCAGAATTAGGAGGCCTAATTGGGGCAAAAAGGGTACAAGGCCTAAAATATAGGAAATAAAGAGATCAATAGAAACCCTATGAAAGATTTATTGAAAGGGATCCAAAGCCTATTGAAGGGAATGAAGAATGAGTGCAAACACCTAGTTCCATGCTTTTGAGGAATTGGAACATAGATTTCTTGGTAGAACCCATGGATGCATAGTGAGACTAGGAAGGAGAAGATGAGAGTTTGAAGTTAATTGGTGAGATCTAGTGAAGGAGAGGCATTGGTAGAAGTGTCCTTTGAATAAGATAGGGTTAGGTACCCTAAGAAGGCTAAGAAGGATCCTTGAGGAGAGCCAAAGAGCTCAAGATTGTTGGATCTCCCCATCAACACCATTCAGAGCATTATATGGTTATGATGCGCCTAGTGATCTTTTACAGGAAAATTAGTAGAAGCACAAAATCAGCAAAAGCATTATGCTGATCAAAGGAGGGTTAGATGATCATTTGAGATAGGTTATATGGGTTATCTCATGATGTAGTCCTATATGAAGTCCACTCTTTAGAAGAGTGGATCAAAGAAGCTCAAGCCACACTATAATGGACCATTCTATATTGTTCGACAAGTTGGTGAGGTAGCCTATTAGCTTGAATTATCGATAGATAGTAGAGTGCACAATGCATTTCATGTGTCATGCCTCAAGAAGGTGTTAGGAACCCTAGATGATTAGGGGAAGTTGGAGTTAATACCTAAGGCCATTCTTGATTCTAGAGAGAGGCATCTACAAAGATGGGTCATTAGGGAATATCTTGTGAAATGGAGGAACTTGTCGGGGGATGATGCTACTTGAGATTTAGAGGATATCTTACAACATCCAACTTTGCGATTTCTTGTGAACAAGAAATCTCGAGAAGGGCAGACTGTAATGTCCCCTTTCTAGTCAGTATCAATGGTTGAGTTGTTAGCCCATCATTTCGACCCTCATGGGCTAATGTCTTGGTTTGAGTGACCCTGAATAGAGTTGTTATCTAAATAGAGAGGACATCACTTCTCTTTTACGTTATTTTGGGTCAAGTCCTTGCCTTTTCATTTTATTATTTGGCTTATTTTGAGGGACTTACTATTTATAGTAAGTCAAATTTTCTTAGTTACCACTTTTGGTAGGGCACTTAGGTATTTGGCTTTTGCAGTGAATATGTGGATTTAGAGTTGACTTCGTAGAGGAGTTTATTAGGTCAAATTTATGATTATTAAATTATTAATAAAGATCACTTTATTAATAATACATTTTAATGGCTTATTATAATGTTTTAAAGTTGGCACCAAGTATTTATTTAATGAATATTTAATCTGGTTTGAATATGAGCACCTAGACATGGAGGGAATTAATTATTAATTATGAAAATCAACCTTCATCAAAATAAAATATAAGTTTAAGTTATGTGAAACGTGAATGAGAAGCTACTTGGTAGATTTGCAATGAGAAGAATTGTAAAGGCTCAAGGCTAAAAATTGACTTCTTCATGCATTTGGTATTTTGGCTTGTGAATGAGAAGTGCAGGGGTTTCAACATCCTTAGCTTGGAAGAATGATATTCTTCTTGAGTTGCAACAATTAGAGATGGTGAGATATCCATCGATTCTTGTAGATGTCAATGGCTCCACCCTGGAGCCATGATTGGGTTTAAATGCATAGTTTTTAGAAGAGATAGAATTATTTTATAGAGAATAAATTGCAAAGATTTTTCTTAGGTGGCTAAGGATATTGGAACACAACATATAGATCATTATTTTGGAGTTTTAGAATGTAGTTATTCTCCTCTACTGCCCATGCGATCCTTCTAGACTAGACGTCTAGCCCCTAGGACAAATCACATGCTTATTTGAGGTTCTTAATTACCATGAGGATTGGAATCCAAGAGTATTTAAACATGGTGTGATGATCTAAAGAAAAAATGATATTTTCCTTAAGCTGCATTTGCATCGAGGTTCCTTGATAGTGCAAAATTTCATTCCTTGATTTCCAATAATTACAAATGTATTCAATCATACCATAAATTGAATAAATTGAAATACTTATGTTTGGTTTTGCAAGAGATAGTTTATTTTCCATGCATTGTTTTTATATTATAAAAAATACACACAAAAGCATAAATTCAAAAAAATACAAATTCTTCTGAGAATAATAACAACCTATTTCCAGTAGATCATTAGGAGAGCCAGTAGGGCTCTTACAAAATCTACTCAGATTCATCTGATCAAAAAACATAACAAGTGCACTTTCTTCTATTAGCATGTGCATTGTAGCCTCTTTTATACAAGTCACTGCTTCTTGTCTTTATTCTATTGTTTAGATGATTTTTCTCATTTCCATTATCTTTGGTTTTCCTCAGGGCTCCATTGGCCATTTTTATTGTTAAGATTTCTTTTATCAACTTAAACCATGTCCTTCAAATTTCTTATGGTTACTTGTGATTGCTTTCATCAAATTGATTTGTCTCCTTCACATTGTTTGGGTGTTTACAAGCAATATTTTCACATGACTGCGCATACTCCTTTTCATCTTTAAAAATTGTTAATGCAACACTCTTCAACCTAAAAAATTACTCCAAAACAATATACTATTTGCTAACCTGTTCAAATTAGATAAAACTATTGTTCTACAACAGATGTGACATACACAAGTAATGAAAACTACTTAGTTTCATCTATTCAAAAAACACAAGTAAATTTTCTTCTATTAGCATGTTCATTGTAGTCTCTTTTATACAAGTCACTACTTCTTGTGTTTGTTCTATTGTTTAGATGACTTTTTTGTTTCTATTTTCTTTGGTTTTCCTCGGGGCTTCATTGACCATTTTTATTGTTAAGTTTTTTATTATTTAACTCAAACCATTTCCTTCAAATTGCTTATGGTTACATGTGCTTTCTTTCATTAGATTGAGTTGTTTCCTTGACATTGTTTGGGTGTTTACATGCATGGGTTCCACATGATCGAGCATACTCCTTTTCATCTTTAAAAATTATTGATGCATCACTCTTCAACTTGCAAAATTACTCCACAACTGTATACTATTTTCTAACCTGTTCAAATTAGATAAAACTATTTTTCAATAATAGAGGTGACATACACAAGTAATGAAAAACTAATCTAATTCATCTATTCAAACAATATAACAAGTAAACTTTCTTCTATTAGCATGTGCATTGCAACCTCTTTTATAGAAGTCATTGCTTCTTGTGTTCTATTTTTTAGATGAGTTTTTTGTTTCCATTTTCTTTGGTTTTTGTTGGGGATTTATTGGCCATTTTATTGCTAAGCCTCTTTTTTTAATTAACTTAAGTCATGTTCTTCCAATTGCTTATGGTTACTTGTGTTTTATTTCATTAGATTGAGTTGTCTCTTTCACATTGTCTAGGTGTTTACATGCATGGTTTCAACATGATTGAGAATACTCCTTTCATCTTTAAAAATTATTGATGTAGCACTCTTCAACCTACAAAATTACTCCAAAGCATTATACTATTTTCCAACCTATTCAAATTAGATAAAGCTATTGTTCTACAATAGAGGTGACATACATGAGTAATGTAAACTACTTAGATTAGACTTTATATATATATATATATATATATATATATATATATATATATATATATATATATATATATATATATATATATATATATATATATATATATATATATATATATGTGTGTGTGTGTGTGTGTGTGTGTGTGTGTGTGTGTGTGTGTGTGTGTGTGTGTGTGTGTGTGTGTGTGTGTGTATATATATATATATATATATATATATATATTGGAGTTGATGAGTAAACAACCCATAGCTCCCAAGAACACTTGCATGCAAACACCTGTCACAGAAAGATAGAGAAACACGAAGCTAGAGAGGCCTGAACACATGGATCCATAAAAGAGGAGACATTCTTGATGTGCAAAAATAAAAGTTACAATTCAATAAAATGAATGTTTCTCAATAAGATTACAAGAGAGATCAATCCTTATAAAAGGAGATCAAAACCCTAAAAGGGTGAACAAACCTAGGTTGCATGATAATAATTAATAAAACAATTAATTATTATATACCTAAAGTTTAGCTTAAGTAGAAAGAGATAATAAGTGACTTAATAATTAAATCAATATGATTTAATTAATAAGTAAACACTTTATTACTCTAACACCCCCCTTAAGATGAACTTTGGGAGAAGCTAAAAACCTAAAAAGAACTACTAAAAGAAAATAGGTCCCGACAACAAAGGCCTGATCAGGTACCCAAGTACAAAAGAGAGTCTCTAAAAAGTGGAGAAATAGAGAAAACCACATGGAAAAAACTCTACTCCAAAAAGAGATGAAGACTAGTCTAAAGGATTGAACAAGCCTCCAAAAACTAGGAATGTTCTAGAAATAGGAACAAGGATGAACATATACCACATCACTGAAGAAAGAAGCAACAAACTCTGTCAAGATGTAACTGATGATCTAAAGATCCTCCATTGAAATATGACAAGGTAGAAAAGACTATAATCTGCATGAGTGCCCTCAAATGATACTACTTGAATCAGGAGGCAAACAAAGACAAACAACTGAAGTCGGAGATACAAAATATTGTAATCTGCACAAGTGCCCTCAAATGACACTACTCTAGTCAAGAGGCAAACAAAGGAAAACACCTGAACTAAAAAATACAGATGGCACAAAAATACCAAAAGTCTGAAGAGCTGATCAATCATATCTGGAAGAGTGCGTCCAAAAAAATAGGAAAGAAAGAGTGTCCATATGGTAAATGATCCATCTCACCATAATACATAGGTACCCAACCACTGCATCCGCCTAGTACATAGAATCAAATACTCAATACATAGCTCACACTATCGAACCAAGGAAGCAGTAGAACCAATAGTAGAAAGCCCCCATAATGCTGACAAGGAGTAATGACAGGTACACTAAAAAGATTGTCCCATATGAACTGCATGATACCAGGAACATCAAAGGTGCAAAGAGAATACAAACACATATAAAGATACCTAAGGCTAATGTCGTTGGAGGAACACTCACATGACAAAAGTAGATGGCAAACAAA